>JAJIBD010027265.1:0-127134 GCA_021461705.1 Cryptotis parvus | reverse complement strand
GGTACTGCCAGGTGTGTCCCTAAATATTAAAACTTTTTCCAATTCTTATAGTTGCTATCAGGTAAGTCTTTTGATGTGTTTGCTTCCATTTGCTTAGTCAGTGGTGTGTCGTCATTAAAGATACTTTTTAGTTTTGATGTTGTAGAGAGTTTCTCCTATGTTTTCTTCAATGTACCTTATAGATTCATGTCTGATATTGAGATCTATAATCCATTTTGATCTGACTTTTGTGCATGGTGTTAGAAGGAAGTCTAAGTTCATTTTTTTACACGTAGCTGCCAGGTTTTCCCAGCACCATTTGTTGGAGGCTTTCTTTGCTCCACTAAATATTTTTTCCTTTATCGAAGGTTAAGTGGTTGTATATTTGAGAGTGTGTTTCAGGATATTTAGTTCTATTCCATAGGTCTATGGGTCTGTCTCTATACCAATACCACACTGTCTTAGTTACAACTGCTCTGTAGTAAAGCTTGAGGTTGGGGGAAAGTGATACCTCCCATCTTCTTTTTCCCACGGATTGCTTTAGCTATTTGTGGGGGTTTTATTATTCCATACAAATTTCAGGAGTGTTTGTTCAATTTCTTTGAAGAACAACATGAGTATCTTTATAGGAACCGCATTGAATCTGTATAAAGCTCTAGGGAGTATTACCATTTTGATAATGTTAATCCTTCCAATCCATGAGCAAGGAATGTGTCTCCATTTCCTCAGGTCTTCTTTATTTCCTGAAGTAACGTTTTGTAGTTTTCTTTGTAGAGATCCTTTACATTCTTTGTCAAACTGATTCCTAGGTATTTGATTTTCTGCGGCACAATTGTGAATGGGATAGTTTCTTCAATGTCCTTTTCTTCTCTTTCGCTGTTTGCATATAGGAAGGCCATTGACTTCTGGTTATTGACTTTGTACCCTGCCACTCTATTATAGGAATGTATTATTTCTAGGAGCCTCTTGGTAGAGAGTTTTGGGTTTTCAGGTATAATATCATGTCATCTGCAAATAGTGATAACTTGGCTTCTTCCCTTCCTAATCAGGATGCCCTTAAAGTCTTTTTCTTCCCTGATTGCTATGACAAGTACTTCCAGTACTATATTGAATACAAGTGGTGGGGGTGGGCAGCCTTGTCTTGTCCCTGATCTTAAGGGGAAGGCTTTCAGTTTTTCCCCATTGAGAATGATGCTCGCTGTGGGCTTGTAGTAGATGGCCTGGATTAACTTGAGGAAGGTTCCTTCAATCCCCATTTTATGGAGAGCTTTTATCATGAATGGGTGTTGAATCTTGTCAAATGCCTTCTCTGCATCTATTGATATGATCATATGGTTTTTATTTTTTTTGTTGATATGATGTATTATGTTGATTGACTTGTGGATGTTGAATCATCCTTGCATTCCCGGGATGAATCCCACTTGGTCATGGTCTATAATCTGATGACTCTTTGGATTCTATTTGCTAGTATTTTGTTGAAGAACTTAGCATCTGTATTCATCAGGGAAATTGGTCTGTAGTTTTCCTTTTTTTTGTGACATCTCTGTCTGTTTTGGGTATCAGGGTGTTATGTGCCTTGTATAAGCTATTTGGGAGTGTTTCTGTTTCTTGAATTTGCCGGAAGAGCTTGAAAAGAATTGGGAGTAGGTCCTCTTTAAAGGTTTTGTAGAATTCACTAGTGAATCCATCTGGACCTGGGCTTTTTGTGTTTGGGGAGACTTTTGATTACCAATTCTATTTCCTCGATGGAGATAGGTTTGTTGAGGTATTCCAAATCTTCTTGTTGCAGACTTGGGAGGCTATAGGAATTCAGGAATTTGTCCATTTCTTCCTAGGTTCTCTTGTTTCGTGGCATACAGGCTCTCATAGTTATCTCTGATGATCTTTGAGCTACTGTGATGCAAAATGGTCATCTCTAAATGTTTAAACACCTACAATATTAATTCATTTGATCTTCACAATGCCATTACCTTTATTTTGCCAGTAAGATTAAAACAATATGAAGTGAGATGATAAAAAAAACTTGCCTGGGGTTGTAGAGCTAGTAAATTGCAGAGCCATTTTTGAGCAAAGATTTTTTGACATTGGAAGGTTTTATTAACCATTATTATATTCTAAGTGAATGCAGCAAATAATAGTGCTTATGTTGCTATTTTATCTGGAAATAAAGGTCTATCAAATAGGTTCAAATCGTTCTTCCCTGTGTCAGGAATTCTGAGCAACAAGGAAGAGATACGGGATGGAGAACATACCAATGTCAGAGAATCTGAGAGTTGTTTCCGGGCAGTGCTCAAGAATTCAACTCTCAGCTAAACTGAATAAGTTTTCATTTTTTCTCTTTAATCTACCAGGCAGCTTTTCATTTTTTTTTCTCATGAAATGCCACTCAATCATGACCAACGGCTTAATGTTTCATCCGAACTCCAGGCTTTATTCCTGCATTCTTGACATGTACCCAGCAAGCTCAGATTGTTCTTGTGGTGACCAATGATGACTCATTGGTTTCTCTGGGAAATCCCAAAGGACTTGAAAAAGTTTTAATTGTAAGAGTCTGCGTAAGTTCACTTTCTGTGAGGAATGATTTATGAGAATTGACACTAGTTAAAGGGATAGCTGTTGAAACACTATGACTGAAACTCAATCATGAACAACTTTGTAACTGTAGCTCATTATGATCCAATCAAAAAGACTGCAGGAAAAATGAATCAATGAAACAATGGTGACAATTTTATTGGATTTGTAATACTTTAATCTTCAGTTCTTGCAAGAATTTTTTGACAGACATATTTAAAAATTTTTTGTACCGTACCTGAAATTGCTCAGAATCTGCTCTTCGCTGTGTACTCTGGACTGATCTAATCTGTAGAGATGTTTTGGGGGAACCATACATGGTGCCAGGTATTTGAACTGGGAATACAGGCAAACACTTTAACCCCTGTACCATCTCTATAGCTCCCCCCCACCCAGATACTTAACAATACCAATGTGTAAGTCAAAGAGATTGTTTTCCTTTAATTTTTTTAAAATGATGGAAAGGTCAAACAATATAAAGCACTTTGCTAAATAAAGCAGTGTTTCCACAACCTTTGAAGAGAAGATAGTAACAATTTGGACCATGTTTCATTTTCTTTGTGAAAAAATAATCAAGTCAGTTTAAGGTGTTGGAGAGGCAATACACAGTCTTACACAAGAAGTAAGACACTTGGTTTTGCATGGCAGACCCATGTTTAGTTTTTGGGCACATATTAGGTCAATAAGAGTGATCTTATATGTGTATAAGTGTATCCAAGAGTGATCCCTGAGCACAGTTAGTTGTTGTCCTAAATTTCAAAAAGACAGTTTAATAAGGATCACTGCATAAAATTCTACACAACATGAAAATTATGAGCAAATTAGGAATCTGACTCAGTTTCTTCTCTGTAAAGGGGATATTTGGATTTAATATTTCATGCTGTTCTAAAGCTTTTTATGTAACCACACTTCACTCTCTTTCATGTCTCTGAAAATATTTTAATGGATTGGACTCATCTCAGTTTTCATCTACAGCAATAATCATTAATAATATTATATAGAAAATAGAATGTAACCATACAATCTACAGTTTGTATACCTTATCTGGCATACTCTGGAGTGTGGATAGAATCACAAAAAGTTGATAATGCTCTAACACACTTTGGAGTCCTCAGACCCCACTGCTACACATTTACTCAGTAGGGCCCTAATGCTTGCTGGTTCCATGCTGAGTGACTAATGTGTTCAGGATGGTACATAACCACCAAAGACCTTTGAAAACTCTTTACAGAACACCTTCCAATTAGTGGTGAGTCTTACATTCTACTTCTACTTTACTTCATGAAGTTTAAATCACCATTTTATTTTTTTTAATTTTTCCTATAATCAGACTGAACTGAGTTCTTTAAGCAAACAGAGCCTATCAGTATCAACTTAATCATAACCATATAGATTGTAACATCATTGTCACCATCATCATTATCACTATTATTTCATCTATTTCATTTTGCCAGGCTACTAACTTATTTTTACTTAAAAATTTACTCCCATTTCTTGTAGGGTTATGTTTTTTGGTAGCAACTAAATTCTAAAGATAAAGGAGTAATAAAATTAATCACTATTAATTATCATTATTAATTAAAATGAGGCAGATCATGATTAATTTTTCTTGAATATTTTATATTTTACCTAATTTCACAAAGATGATCACTTGATCACTTGATCACTTGACATCCCATTATTCATCGTTTTGCTCGAGTGGGCACCAGTAACATTTCCATTGGACCCTATCACGTGCCAGTGTAGCCCAATGAGATCTGATTGCTTCAGGAATACAAAGAGCCTCAAACTGTTCATTCAGGGTATTGACGAAGAAGTCTGACCATCTTGTAGGTGGGCGGTCACGTGATCTTTTGACATCCCGTGGGATCCAGTCGGTAATGGCTCTAGTCCAGCGATCGTCTCCAAATCGCATTACATGTCCATCCCAGCTGATTTTCGATGCCTTGGCAAACAAGACAGTGTCCCTGATTCTGGAATAGCGACGGAGGTCAGAACTCCAGGTTCCTTCTCTCACTTGAGAGAGGCGTGATATTCCAAGCATAGCTCTTTTGATTCCTCTCTAGGAGACCTGAATAGCATTCTCATCCCTGCTTTCGTAGGGCCCAGGTCTCTGAGGGCATAAGTTAATGCAAGGAGAACAGTAGAGTTGAAGAGATGTGCTGGGAGTTGGAGGTTCTTTGTCTTTTTAGCTATTTCTTTGATGTTTTTGAATGCATTCCATGCTGCTCTTGTCCTCCTGTGCAGCTCAGGTTTTAGATTGTTCATCATGTTGACTTCTCGACCTAGATACACATAACTGCTGAATTCAGGGAAATTTGTTCCATTGAGAGTGAATGGGGCCTCTGGAACCAGTTCATTTTTATAAACATAGTTTTATTGAGATTCAGCTGTAGACCTATCTTTCCAGATTCTTGGTCGAAGTCAGCCAGCATTTGTGCAGCTTGGCTAATGTTTGGTGTTATTAGAAGCGATGTCATCAGTGAAGCAGAAGTGATTTAGTTTCCGACTTCACAAAGATGATAGAATAATTATACTTCATTTTTGAATTGAGAAGACTGAAATTCAGAGTAGTTATGAGTCTATCCTAGTTCACTGGCACTGTTTGGAGCAGTAGACTTAATTTTAGCTTGTTCATACCTAACTCAACCTTAGTCACTGCCTCACTCAATCTAACATAATGATTGAATTTTACTGATGTAGATCAATCCTTTGTAGAGATTCCATATAGCAGGAGACTTATGAGCAACAGTTGAATTATTAACCATTCATTTTAACTAAAAGACTCATATGTTAATGTAATAAGGGAAATCATATATATCTCACTTTTCCACTGTTTTATTTTTAACTGGCATTTCTCCAAAGTACACTCATTTTTTCAGACTATGACACTACTGATAGTTATTAAAAATTGAAAGCTATGAAAGAATTAGATATTTCATCAAGATAGGTAATAATTACTTCATTTGGTATATAAGTTTTATCAGAATAGAAGGAAGCATAAAATTTTGCTCGGAATTTATATGCATGTGTATGTATCCTTAGATTTAAATATGTCCCATTTTCTATCCTGCATCTCCCACAAAATACTCTGCTAATAATAAAGTCTTATTTTATTATCTAAAATTTATTGTGCTGTTATTGTGTAAAGGTGTCTGAACATTAATTTTACCCATTCAACTTAATCAGAACTTACTTGGTGCAGAAAACTCTGACACTGCCTCAAGTTTAAGTAATATTCACTTATTTTCCATTGCATTTAGAAGTTTGCAGTGAAAATCTTTTATTACTTAGAAGTGATACAACTCTTTTTCGTCAATATGTCATTAAAAAAAAACTTAGAATCAAAGGAGTGTCTGAGAGGGTGATTTAAAGCACAAGATAAAGATAACTTATCTTTGCTATTAGAAGTCAGGAAAGTAATTATTTGGATGTATGGCAGGGAGTAAAGAATGAGAGAGAACCAAAGGGGGCCCTTGCGCTATGGATAATGTCACCTTGCCTTCTGGATGTTTATTTCATGGATTTTCTTTTTCAGTTGATATTACTGAGTCATAAGATTCTTTTATAAATTTCTAAAAAAATTCTGAATGTCCTACATAATCATGACAATAAATATTTTATCAGTCAAAAAAAGTTCTAGAGCCAAAGTGATCATACAACAGGTAAGGCATTTGCCTTGCATTTGGATGACTTCGGTTAGATCCCTGGCATCCCATACAATCCTGGTACACAGCCAGGAGTGATTCCTAAATGAAGATCCAGGAGTGACCCCTGAGCATCTTAGTTTGTGACCCGAAAGCCAAAAAAAAAAAAAGTTTAGGAGACAGCCATTACATGAACAGAAAAGAATATTTGTCTTTCAGAAACTAGGAGTAAAATATTTTTTGGGGGCTGGAGCAATAGTCCAGCGGTGTAGGGCAATTGCCTTGCACGCAACTGGTCCATGCTGGCCCGGGTTTAATCCCCACCATCCCATATGGTCCCCTGACCACCACCAGGAGTAATTCCTGAGTGCAGAGCCAGGAGAAACCCATGAGCATTGCTGGGTGTGACCCCCCAAAAAAAAGAAAAAATTTTAGTGAGGCAGAATTCAACTACAGACAAAAATTAAACCAACATAGAAAATCATCATGATGATAAGAAAAGCTTGTAAAAAATAAATAAGATGAAAATAATCCATATATATTGAAGTTTACTGTAAGTGAAGTAGATAAACTAACCAAATTATCCAATTCAAACACAGAGAAAAATATATTCCATTAATTATTACACAACAATTATGCTATTAAATCTCCATAATAAAAGTAAAATTACACAATTATAAATTAAAGAATGAACCCTTATTTTTCCTAAAAGTAAATATATTTCAGTAAATTTCGTATGGCATTGTTCATGAAATTCTTGACTAGTAAAAAACTGCATACATGTGTATATAGCTTCTTTCTTTAAACTATGGAAGGAAAATTCATTCTACCTTTAATTTTATAAATATTTGGAATCATTAATAATTCTTTAATTGGTATTTTAAGGTTTTATGTTAGTTGCTTCTGTTGCAGATTAAAAAGAATTAAAATATATTTTAAAATGAAATGTTTATGATTTAATCAGCATTTAATTTCTTAATAATGATAAGCTTCACAGTAGTATTTTCATGTTTGGTTATATAATTATTAAGGAGAATGACATTAATTGAGATAGGAGTGTTAAAGGATTCTACTATCAAAATAAAAAAGTAAAATCAATATTTTATAATAAAAAGTAGATACAAAAAATTGAACATAGTGTAAAATGTTTAAAAAAGTGGAGAAACTTGGGCTGAAGAATACACAGGACTTGCGTTCATGAGACTTAACAGTGCTCAGCTCCTGGCACTACACATGGTCCCTTGAGCCCCACCTGGAGTGATCACTAAGAACAGATAGGATGAATAGATATAGCCAAAAACACACAAACAAGTGAGACAATCTTAGGATAAAAAGAGAGAACACTATGGAATACTATGCAGCTGTCAGAAAAGATGAAATTATGAAACTTACCTGCAAATGGATGGACATGGAGACTATCATGCTGAGTGAAATTAGTCAGAAGGAAAAGGACAGATATAGAATGACTGCATTCATTAATAGGATATAAATAGAAAACTCACCATTGAATATACACAAAGAGACTTAAGTGATAAACTCTAAATATCTGCAGGGCTAGCCACAATGTGTTAAAGAAGAGGGAGAGAGATGCAGAGACAGAGAGAGAGAGAGAGAGAGGAAATGGGGGGGTACCTGCTATTGAGGCAGCCTGGGGGGTGGCGGAGGGGGTGGGGGTACATTGGTTGTGGAAATGGGGCACTGGTGGAGGGATGGGTGCTGGAATACTGTATTACCAAGAACCAATTATGAACACCTTTGTAATTGTATGTCTCACTGGTGGTATAATAAAAACTTTTTTAAAAAAGAGAGAACATTCTATAAATTTTCATTATGAAAACAACAGAAGAGAGCTGGAGACATATGAGAGCAGGTAAAGTTCTTGCTTTGCATGAAACTGCCCCCATTTCAATCTGCAACACCATGTACGTATATCACTTAAGCTCCACCTGGGGTCATCACTCAGTGCAGAGCCAGAGTAGCTTTGAGGTACAGCAAGGAGTAGTTTTGAGTACACCCCAAAACAAAATTTTAAGTTTAAAAAAAATAGTACTTTTGGGAAGCATAAAAAAGAATGTCTTTTTATTTATTTATTTATTTATTTATTTTTATTTATTTATTTTCCATTTGGGGGTCACACCGGCGATGTCAGGGGTTACTACTGGTGGTGCTCAGGGGACCATATGAGATGCCGAGGATTAAACCCAGGTCGGCCACATGAAAGGCAATAAGGCAATGCCCTACCCGCTGGACTATCGCTTTGGCCCACAAGGATGTCTTTTTAAATGCATAAAACAAAAAACAAAGAGGGAAAGGAAAACTATGTAAGCAAGAAAATGTTGTGACAATGTAGAGTGTTTAATATTTAAGAAATAGAAGTCTCAGTCACATATCATCGCTCTAGTAGTGGAACAATATTACAGGGATTTGATAACTTGGGGTGTATGAGCTTCAACCCAGTTCAATCTCTGACACCACATAGGACTCTCCAAGCACTTTCAGGAGTCACTTCTGGGTCAAATCAGGAGAGTAATCCCGGATCACAGCCAAATAAAAAGTAAAGAAAAAAAAATCATGGCTGAATGGCTACACTTTTCAGATTTCAAGGAATATTGTACTCATAATTTAATACATGAGAAAGAGTCACACCAAAGTGTTACCTTTTAAAATATCATAACAATATAGAACAGAAAGAAAAATAGATGGAATCACAAATAAACAGGTGGAGTGTGGTAAGAGAGAGATAGAAACTAACAGAGGCAGAGACATAGATGGAAAAACTCATTTCACTCACTATTATCAGGAATCCCAATGGTATCAGAGTTAGCAAAAATAACAGAAAACTCATGGGGTTTGTAGTGGTTCCTTCCTATAGAATTAGTAAGGCTCAACTTCAAGGTTAGGCAGGGGTCTGGTTGATTAAAATCAGGAAGACTTTATGGTGGTGGCCAAAAAAAAGGGTAAAGATATCAAAAGTTTAGTTTCTCTGCATGTGATTAGTGCTGCTGGCTGTACTACGCTGCGTCCTCTGTGTGTCTGAGTATTTTACCGGAAGTAGAGGTGTCAATGTGAATGTCCACAGGTAGGACTTCTTTCTCAAGAATAAACTTCAGGGGGCCGGAACGATAGCACAGCAGGTAGCAGCCAAGGGCTGCGTTCGATCTCTGGCATCCCAGAGATCAAACGCAGGTCCCTTGAGCACTGCCAGGAGTCATTCCTGAGTGCAGAGCCAGGAGTAACCCCTGAGCATTGCTGGATGTGACCCAAAAAGAAAAAAAAAATCTAACTGACAGGAGATGAGGGAGAGTAATGGAAGATGGAAAATGATATAAAATAATGTCTACCAAATAACATAATCCTACCCTGTTCATGTTCACTTTGCTGCCTTCCCTCGTCCCAGATAAGTAAGTGCTCATTGTCATTTTGCTGAAATCTCCAGAGAACAATCTCCATCATGTCTGCATACCACAGAGTCACAATTCCTTACTACACTCGACCTGCTTTTCTATTAACTTGTTAAAATTCTTTAGTACAAATGATCGGTGAGGCAAGAGAAGCAAAGAAAACACTGAAGGAAAGAAGTTCACAAGGCTCTTGTGTTTTTCTGACTGAATTTTATCTGAGAAAAAGTTCTCAGAATATAAGACTTCCTGAGCTGAGATTAGAAACTGATAGAATATAAGTGGTCCTCAAATTTTTCTGAGATTAGGAAAGGTGAAGAGAATTCCAAACAGTAAGGACTCAATCCACTAATTGCTTATTACATAGAAAATATAATAATCCATCTCCCATCCATTTAAAACTATCTGTGATTTTTTTTTCAAAATTGAAATCTAAACAGGAAAAGCTGAAATCTAATACACAAACATGTTGGTCTACTATCAACAGGTTTTAAATTATTTTGCTTTTAACATTGGAATTATTTAGTCTTTAATCAAAATGGAATGCTCTCAGTACTCAGGAGAGATTTGTGATTTCTAAAAGTAAAATTTTGAAGTATCATTCATACCCAGGTGAATTGTCGAAAAAATAATTTCTGGGTTTGGTGAAAACTTTTCCACTGTCCCCATGGAGTAATATGGAATCTTAGAATAATTTGAAGTCATGTTTAGCGTTTCAGACATTTATGTTGCAATGAGTCCATAGATTTAAGCATTAATACAAAGAGGTTTTGAAGACCTTGTGTGAAAAGTAGGAAACTCCATGGTATTGCTAAATACCCTATTTTTCACAGTTTTTCTCCAAAGTGTTGCAGTATAAATGATGGAACGCCAAACTGCCAATACTTACCGTTAGCGAGCAAAGCCTTCGCAGTCAGTCTTCATAAAGCAAAAATGCTCTCTGGAGCTTAAATATGTTTTGGCTGTTCTGTATCTCTCTCCATTTTTCTTCCATTTATTTTTTTCATTAAAAATTGAAGATGCTTATTATTTCTAACAGTAACAACAAAATGATTTATTCCCTTAAATAAGATAAATTAACCCCTTCCCAAGCTTTTCTGAACTCCTTTCTTTATGATCCTATCTAGAGAGGAAGTAACCTCAAGGAAGTCAACAGAACCAGATCTGTAACATAGACAAGAGGCAAATCCGCTGATGAAGGTTCGTGTAGAACAGTAGAACTGCTCTGATCTACACTACTCTGTTCTCTGAGAAAAGATCAAGAGTTTACTTTCACCTTCCTTTTGGCATTTCAGTCTTATAAGGTGCCTCTTATATCACATTAACACAAAAGAACTGTAGCTTGGAATCAGGAGGGCTTTTATGACGAGCAATCATTTCAGGGTATCATCCCTAGAACCTCCAGAAAGAACTTCAGTCTGTCAAGACCTTGATTTAGGCTGTGATACTCAGAGCAAAAAGCACAGCTGAGCCAGGCCATGCTGGCATGGTAAAATACCTTGAAAGAAATTACCAAGAAGAAAAACAGAGCTGACAAACAAGATTGATCTAAGGGCAGAAATCTGAATGGCTGAGTTGTGGTACTGAGTTTGGCCTATTGGTTGTAATTCAGATGTGCTAATACAACGGATTGCATAAAAGCACTGTTTTTAAACCACATACCATAAAGAGACAGGAGGAAGCAGGGCATGATCGACACCCATATGCAATTCTTTGCAAGCTCTATACCTACAGTACATGTGGAGGTGCTCTAGAGAATTAGCAGTGCCCTCAGAGGATATGAAACCAAGTAAGAGTGGATTAGTAGATGCAAGTACACATTACACTCAGACACAGATTCTCCTAATAACAGATTCTTTCACTACTCAATACAGACAAATAATGCCTAATAAGTCCACTCTATTTTGACTCTCTTCTAAATTAGTTCAATTACATTGCAAGCCATTTTATTTTATCTGGTTTGGGGGTCACACCCAGACGTACTCAGGGCTTACTCCTGGCTCTGTACTCACACATCACACATGTTGATGCTAAAGAGCACCCATGCTGCCAGAGATTTAACAAAGGTCAACTGCTGCAAGGCAGGCGCTTTACAGTTGTGCTATCTTTCTAGTCCCTGAATACTATTTAATAAAAACATTGCTACCTACATAACTACCTACCTTGTTCCTCAGATTAACAAAGTCTTTATTAATCACAAAATTATTTTTATTTTACAATCATTTCTCATACCCTACACTGGGCAGGAGGAATTCAATTAATCATTGAGTCATTCGGGTTCTAGCCCTGGCCTGCCACCCCAGCAGAGCCTCCGCAACAAGCCAGACGACCCCCTACTCTATGAGGGCCTCCGTTTTCCACATCTGGACTTCCCCCTCTTCAGAACTCCACCCAGCAGACCAGCCTATCACAGCCTGGCTTGGTTCATCAATAAATGCTGGATTTAGAGATGACTATAAGAGTATGCTACCCACACGGCAGAGTCTGGCAAGCTACCCGTGTCGTATTTGATATGCCAAATACCAGTAACAATTATAGACCTCATTCTCATGACCTGATGGAATGGTTTGAGGCCCTTTATGTTCCTGGAGCAAGCAGGTGCCCTTGGGCTTTACTTGCATGAGACAGGTCCTATGGAGATGTTACTGGTACCCGCTTGAGCAAATCGACGATGAACGGGAAGACAGTGACACAGTGATACAGTGATTGAGTCATTCGTCTAAGATATCACAAACCTATCTCACATGTCAGAATCTCCGCTGCTATAAACCCTTTATTAGTAAACTCATTCCTTGTTTGGAAATTGTTAACATTTTCTTCTTAGCTATTTTCTGTATCTCCACCACTCCCAATAGTCATTCCACCTTATTCATAGAACCTGGGCATCCTAATTAAGTATCAGTTCAATCCTATAATTCCACTTCTTGAAATACTCTTCTGCAACTCCTCAGTACAGGTTCCAGCTTATGGCCTTCAAGTCTTAGTGATCTTTCCCCCAATCTCTTGCTCATACTCTATATTGCACTACTCTGTATTTTATTTCACCAAGTCATACTAGTCTACTTATGTTCATTGAACAATTTAATCTTGTGCCTCTTTTAGGAACTTGCTACCAGAATTTTCACATTTTCCTTACCAAAACACAAGTCACTTCCCCAAATTATCACTTCCCCAAACAGTATTCTCTTGATGTTCTACTAAAGTCCCACTCCAATGCATTAATTTAATTTAATAACACATGTGTTTAAACTCTTATTTTAGAATTCATTTATTCATTATTTGGTTCATCTTTGTCTGCTTATAGATGGTTTCTACAATTTTTAAGAGTCAGTAGAAATTAAGTTAAAAATAAGAAATTTGACTTTCTGTTGAAAATGAAAAAAAGATAATTTCTGTTTTTTACAGCATTAATTTTATTTTTTTATATTTATTTTCTTTTGCTTTTTTGGGTGACACCGGCAATGCTCAGGGGGTTATTTCTGGCTCTGTACTCAGAACTTATTCCTGGCAATGCGCGGGGACCATGTGGGATGCCGGGGATTGATCAGAGTCAGCCGCTTGCAAGGTAAATGCCCTACCTGCTGTATTATCACTCTGGCTGCCCCCATCCCAGCATTAATTTTGGAGTAAGTTTTATACTTTTTTCAATTGTATATTCTTTCTGTATGACTTAATAAAAAGAACAAATACAACTCTTCAAAATCTTACATTCAAAAATATTCCTTTCAGCACCTGGGATACATCTATCTAAAACATAAGTACCAAGGAAAATAATCCCCTATCTCCCTACATTCCTGGGAGAATGGGATTCTGACTTAACCTAGTTGGTGCCTGTTTCCAAGTTTCAAACTACTTCCACTCATCTCTATGATTTGTTTTTAAATTCAATTTGAAACATTAGGTATATATCCTATCTCTCCAGAAAATTTAAGAAAAGCTGCATCTGGAAATGGCGTAGTCATATATCCTTACCTGAGGGCTATATTGTTTATTTTCCCCAAAGCATGCAATGCTATTTAACTACATTAGGTGATTTTCGGTCTATCATTGAAATCTATTTGGCAGATTTTTCATTGTGAGTATCATATTAATGATGATACAATAACAAAAAAGAATGTTTTTTTCTGGAGTAATACAGAGTTAGTGTTTAATTATGTTTCCCCTAGCACCAACATTGGGAAGATATTTTCTATCATATCTGACATATATAAAGATGCTGGGCCCTTGTATATGATCCATAAACTAAGCTTGATGATATTTTTAAGGAAAGGAAGAACTTCTGAATGTTTGGGAACCTCCTCGCATCCTTTCAGAGAGCAAATGAGACATTGCCAGGGTTCTTCAACGTTGCCTGGAAAAATCTCAAAAGGAATAAGTGTCAGGGCTATAAAAGCCCAGAGAACTCACACTGCCTGCAAGGTTGACAAGATTTTGACATATCCTGCAAGTAAAAAGTCTGATATAAAATGGCTCTGTCCAAGTATAAAACAGTCAATCTGCCTCTCAATCAGTGACTGCAAATGACTAAAAATACAAAGTTAAAGAAAGCCATATGTCTAAGGGGAAAATATCTTAAGATTCTCCTAAACTTGGGTCAATGGAATAGAAAAGTTTATATTGTATATATGCTTAAACGTTTAATTAAATATACAATCACGTAAATTAACAAGACCACCCTTTCTTTGTTATATACAGTAGTAATAATTTGTTTATCATATCAGTTAATTTAAACCCAGGGATAAGTTAGGTATCCTAAATTAAAAATGGGAAAAATAGTGAGAAAAAATAACACACAGTCATGGATTTGACTTAGCATTGAGACATTCATTAATATTAATATATTGATATTAGCCATGAGCTTGAGTATCAAAACATCTATCACTAAACTTGGGCAGATAATAGAATCCTTACAGAATTCAAGTTTACCAAACAAAGCTGGGGACTGAATTAAGGACCAGAGGGCAAAGGTGGGGGAAATATGATCGCTATCTAAATGTTCCTAGAAAATAGTCTCATTGAGATGAAAGTCAGAATGTAATATGTAAAACAGAATATATTGAAAACATATATTGACCTCTGTGATATTTGAAAGTTACTTTTACTAGTAGAAAAGTTTACTACTTGTTCTTTCTTTTTATCAAAAAAAATTCTTTTCCCATTAGTATTCACTGATGTCTTGGAAGTATTTCCCAGGATTTTGGAAAGGATTTCAGGGTAAGATGTCCTTGGGTTTGAATTCTGCCCATTCTGAGCACTTACACAGTTCTTAGTCATTACAATCTTATGAGCAGGGAACAGGGAATACAAGCACTAATTGAAAATAGTCTTTCTTCAAGGATTCAGCAAAGAGGTTTTGAAGAGATGAATCACAAGTTCCAGAGGAAATTTATAGAGACTACCCAGAAGGTTCTCAAATTACATATTTGGAAATATTTTAATAATTTCTGTCAACAATTTTTAATATTAAAGGAAGGGCTGAATTGTTGGCCACTGAATGAAATCTATATGTTACTTCATGTTGGTAATAAAACAGGCTTAGTGTAAGTTTTGCAGTACTATGTATTATGAGGTTTGAGATTCAAAGTATCCTCATTACAATTCTGGCTTTGTTACACGGAAGACATTACTCTTACCTGGTGCTTTATGCAACACTGAAACTGCTACCTGCTTCCCTCTTCTTGCCTACTGAATTGTGTTTTATCTCCTCTCTGATCTTCGCTCATGATTTTTCACCTCTTGTTTTTCCTCTTAACCTTACATTCATTTGTGCACAGTTTTTTTAAAGCTCTCATCAATGACCCCATCTTTTATAACATCCTGACTCATATCTTCTAACAGCTTCTATTTAATAGATATGTCTTTTTTAAATTAATTTATTTCAAAGACTGGGGAGATTGTACAGGGTTAAGTCACTTGTCTTGCATACAGCAGACAATGGTGCAATCCTCAACACCGTGTATGGTCTCCTGAGAACTACCAAAAATGACCCGTGAGCACCCCTGAGCTTGTGTCACTCCCCAAAATAAAATAAATACTAAATAAAATTTTGTTTTAAGTCCCAGAGACTATGTCTGATGATATTGAAGCCTGTGTTTGCTGTTGGAAGAGTTATGTAATGTTGCTCAGGGGCCACCAGAGCCGTACCCTGTGGTGGTCAGGAGATAACGAGGTGCCTGAGATTGAACTCCAGAATTCTGGAGATAGACATTCGTCTAGATTTCCTTCCAATATAGTCCCATTTGACCCAAAATTATCTTCATGTAAAATAACAGATCAAAAGTAAGCTTTTCCCTCAAAATACTCAGACTCCCTTTCATTTTTTTTGTTTTAGGCAACTCAGTTTATAATAAGAAGCATGGATCTAGTCTGACTCTCATTATTTTGCAGGTGACAGCAATTTCTTCTTCTTGGAAACCTATTTTTATTTTTAACCATGAATGTGTAAAAGTTTATCACACTTCTCTGTGTAGTTGTTATTAGTCCCTACTTAACTTTCTTTTTAATTTGGCTTTTGAGTTTACTTTCAGTACTGGTAAAATTTCCTGAACTTTTCTTTAAATTTTTTCTCATCAATTTCTTTGTGAAAGAACAATTTTATGCATACTATTGGTCAAATTTGAATTTATTTTTAGGACACATCCCTATAAGTTAGGCTGTGAGTTAAACTATGCCTATGTTACAGCATCCACATGTATTACTAGATTATTATCTTGAATGAATGGGCTTAAGTACATTTTGTACATAAGAATTATGAGGTTCTTTTTGTCTTGTGGGTCTTCAAACAGAGCTGGATTTTAGGATGTATATGAAAGGGCATACAATAAAAGAGTATTTAGGCCTTTGAGATAATACAGGAATTAGAGCACTTGTCATGTTTATGGTTGGCCCCTGATTTGAAGCCCAGTGCATCACCTGGGCTCTTGGGCAATGCCAGAAGTGATCCCTAAGCACAGAGCCAGGAGTAAACTCTTAGCATCTCCAGTTGTGGTCCACAAGATATGCAAAGTATGCTCTCAATCTCCCGAAGCCTATGTATATAGAGAGTTTGAATTTTTATCTTTTTCCTTTATTCTACATATTTATAGGGACAGAAACTTTAAATTAAAATATATATTTCACAATGTGTAAGAGAAGGAAGAGAAAGAAAGAGAGAGAGAGAGAAGAAACTGCCATAGAGGCAGTCTTGGGGAGAAGGGAGGAACTAGGGACATTGTTGGTGGGAAATGGGCACTGATGGGGGATGGATGCTGGAACACTGTATGACTGAAACCCAATCATGAACATCTTTGTAATTGTATATCTCACTGTGGTATAATAAAATATTTAATGAAAAGAAGTAATTTCAAGGAAAATTATGTGATTTGACTGTGATTCTAAAATTCCTCTGTTCCTACTATTAATTTACTAACCCTTCAATATTTACTAAAATATATTTTAATGTAACACTAACATTCCTGCTATGTTAATTTAATATATTTATATATTGTAATGTAATTGCCACTTTAATTATAATTATCACCTCTATCACATTAAACATATCTAAATATGTTTTCTTCTTTGTGTGTTAAAGTAAATATATATATATACATACATACATACATAAATATATATTTGTCTAAAACCTACTTGCTATACAAATATTTCTTGGGGATGGAGAGATAGTATGGGGTAAGGTTGGTTTGATTCTTGGCATCATACATAGTCCCCTGAGCACCTCAGGAGTTCCTTACCACAGAACAAGGAGTGAGCCTTGAACACTATGAGGTATGGACCAATCGCTAACACCCAATGCAATGAATAAAACTCAAAGGTTTTGAGCTGCCTTAAAAGTCATTTAGAAAATTATATTCCTATCTTACAAAAGAAGAGAATGAGGAGAAGATAAGAAATAAGAAAGAAACTAGGGCTCTGAGTAGAAGCAGAAACATAGCTTCACCTGGAAGGAAATATTTTGTTTTCTGGGCCACATCAGTGGTGCTGAGGACTAGCTCCTGGTTATGTGCTCATGAGTCACTAGGATCTCAAGGAATCCTGTGTGATACCTAGGACCTAAAATGGGTCATTCGGTGCAAAGCAAGTGCCCAACCCACTGTACTATCTCCCTGGACCCTGGAAAGTGATGCTACAGTTTCAGGTTCCACAACCAAATAAACAGATAAGTTTGATATTTCTTTATAGAACTTCTCAATGCTTTGCTATATACATTAAATCTGTCAATGTATCTGGCAAGAAAGGAGAAATAAATAATAGGGAAAAAAGCATACTTTGAATCAAGTGATCACTTGATAACTTGGCATTCCATTATTCATGGATTTGCTCCAGCGGGCACCAGTAACGTTTCCATTTGACCCTATCATGTGCTTGTGTAGCCAAATGGCATCTGCTTGCTTCAGGAATACAAAGAGCCTCAAATCGTTCATTCAGGGTCTTGACAAAGAAGTCTGACCATCTTGTAGGTGAGCGTCCACGTGATCTTTTGATGTCCTGTGGAATCCAGTCGGTAATGGCTCTAGTCCAGTGGTTGCCTCCTGGACTACTCCAGCTGGTTGAGTCAAGTGATATTGGTTAATTTTGATTGCCTTAATTTCAGTCAAGAACAAGGGGACTCTCCTTGAGATTAGAAACCAGAAGCAGAAATCTTTATATCAAGGAAATAAATAAAATTGTTCTTTTGATTGCTTTCATATTTCATTTTGTTATTGCAGCTAAACTTTCATGTCCTGTAGTGATGAAACACGTAGAAAAGTTTGATGCAATTTATGGTGAACATATCTAAAGCCATCACCTAAATTTTGCCAATAACAATTCATCTTACCACTCATCATTTCTATTTAATTAATTCTAGTCATAAATTTTAGTAGAATCATTTTCTTTACCTTTAGTACTTTTTAAATTTTATTTTCACTACATATCTCCACTTACAAAAATTAATCACATTTAGAGAGGATTGAGACTGTAACAAAAGACAATGACGTATAATGAGGCAGATTAAGTCTATAACTGTTTGGATAGGATGTTATGCCCCTAAGAGATTAATGTCTTACTTTATAAAAACAAATTGCATGCATATAAAATGATAAAATTTAGTATCAATATCACAAATAATTTTAAACAACTTAATTCTAATTAACATCAAGATTGTGGCATATACTACAGCATTTAATATTCATTCGAAGAGCAAAGGGAATGTAGAAATAATAGTAAAGAGAATATGCCATGCTAAAAATATATTTTAATACTACTGTTAAAAAAGACTTTGTTTAAAAAATTTTAAAACAAAATTACTTTTAAAAAACTTACTTCTTAAAACAAAAATTTTAAAGCAGAATTACCTAAAATTACTTGAAAAAGTAAAACATGAAAGTTTGATAAGTCAGTATCCATTCATGATCACTGTCACTGTATCACTGTCTTCCCGTTCATCAGTTCATCATCAATTTGCTCAAGCTGGCACCAGTAACATCTCAATATGACCTTTCTCATGCAAGTAGAGCCCAAGGGAACCTGCTTGCTCCAGGAACATAAAGAGCCTCAAACCATTCCATCAGGTCGTGGGAATGAGGTCTATAATTGTTACTGGTATCTGGAATATCAAATATGACATGGGTAGCTTGCCAGGCTCTGCTGTGCGGGTAGCATACTCTTGTAGTCATCTCAAAATCCAGCATTTATTGATGAACCGCGCAGCCGTGTAGGGCCGTGCAGGCTGGGCTGTGATAGGCTGTTCTGCAGGGGTGGAGTTCTGACGAGGGAAGTCCGGATGTGGAAAATGGAGGCCCTCATGGAGTCAGAGGTCGTCTGGCTTGTTGTGAGGCTCTGGGCCAGATTAAAAAAGACATTCATGATTAAAAACTCAAAAAACAGGGATTGAAAAAAAAAGTATGCCTCAAGATGATAATGAGCATTTAATAGAAAATATGGAGGCAATGGCGGAGTGATAGCCCAGCAGGTAGGGCGTTTGCCTTGCATGCAGCCGACCCGGTTCGATCCCCGGCATCCCATATGGTCCCCACACAGTGCCAGGAGTGATTCCTGAGTGCAGAGCCAGGAGTAACCTTGAGCATCGCTGGGTGTGACCCAAAAAAAAAAAAAAAAAAATAAATAAATAAAATAAAGAAAAGAAAAAAAAGGAAAATATACAGCCAATATCAAACTCAATGGCAAAAAAATTAAAGGGGATTCCTCTGAGATAAGGCAGAAAAGAAGGATGCCCATTTTTTTTCCATCTATAGTCAATATAATAATAGAAGTCCTTGCCACAGAAATAAGGGAAGAAAAAAGAAATCAAAAAGCATCCAAACTGGGAAATAAACCCTGCAACTTCATTCCCAGGATTTTTCAAACAATAAAAAATATTACAAATGTCACAAGATAACTTTGAGTATATACATTTCAGGTTAATTTTTAATGGCAAAATAAAATCAGAAATGTCAGGAATTAATAAGTAGTCATATTAATGCAGTAGAATATTATTTGCAAAATTAAGTTCTATAAATAAATTTTAATACATCTAAGAAAGTACTTAGTGTAAAAGAAGTTTAGTATTCACTATATAAAATGTTTAAATGAGTTACATGTGTTAAAATTTAAATACTTTAACAAATCAGAAAAATGCTAACATCATTACTCATGAAAATTATTTTTAGGGGACTGAGCGATAGCACAGTGGGGAGGGCATTTGCCTTCCATGCAACTGACCGGGGTTCAATCCTCGGCATCCCATATGGTCTCCTGAGCACCTCCAGGAGTAATTCCCTGAGCAAAGAGCCAGGAGTAACCCTTGAGTGTTGCCTGGTATGACACACACACACACACACAAAGAAATTATTTTTCGATATCTTAGCTTTTTTTTATTCTAAATAAAGTTACTATTCTTACCTTTATTTCTATCATATGTCCCACAGCTATCACCATCTATTTTACATGCACACAGGATTTCAACAATAATTAATTTTTTGTAAAATGTAATTTACAAAACAATAATGTAAATCAGCCTATTCTTAAGTAGAGACGTTAGTTTTAACACTTAAAAAGAAATAGGAATGTTTAAAAACATAAGCCCAGTAACAGAGGAAAAATGATCTCTGATTATAAAACAGTGATCTTTAATACTGCTATCATGTTATATACATTACAGTTGAATAAATTCATGCTTGTTTGTTTTTTGCCTTTTTGGATCACACCCTGTGATGCTTAGGGGTTTCTCCTGGCTCTGCGCACAGAAATTACTCCTGGCCATGCTGGGGGGGACCATATGGGATGGTGGGGGATCGAACCCCGGGTCTGCCGCATGCAAGGCAAACACCCTACCTGCTGTGCTATCACTCTGGCCCCAATAAATTCATGTATCACCATATGAAACATTAAGAACAGTTATGAGAGATCAGTGGTTCCACAGATGCTCTAATGTGCCTTAGATTTATCAAACCACTTGGCTTTCATAATAACCCTGTAAGAAATCTTCTTTTATGATCTTTACTTAACAGATGAGTGAACAGGTTAGAACATACAAGAAATTATTTTATATCCTATAGAGTGAAGTCGTATTTTTGATTTTAAGCCCAAGTAGAAACATTACAAGGGTCACATTCCCAATCTGTATGTCATTATCATGTGGAAAAAAAAAACTTTATTGAATTAAGAGAGAGATAGAGAAAGAAAAAGAGTAATAAACTGGCCATATTGGCAGGCTAGGGGAGGGGGAGGGAATCGGGGACGTTGATGGTGGGAAATGGACACTGGTGGAGGAATGGGTGCTGGAACACTGTAAGACGTAACCCAAATATGAACATCTTTGTAATTGTGTATCTCACGTTGGTATAATAAAAATATTTAAAAAAAAATTCTCCTCACAGAACTGATAAGTGCATAACTCCCTGAGGAGGTGTTCCAATTCTGAAGTGACTCTAATGAAAGCATTCTCTCAGGGTTTCTTGACACAATTTACTTAGTACAATGTTGCTGAGTTTGTTTCAAGCATGCTGAAAAATTGTGATGGCAGTGCCACCAAATGACTTCAAATTGAGTTGATATCAATATCATTTCAATATTTTCTTTCAAATTTTAACCTCATATTTGGAGAATTTATTACTAATTTAATTAATTTTCTTTGTTCAGTATACCTATTCCATAGATCAGAATTACAAAAATTACAGTCAATTAAAGGCATGTTGCTATGTGTGAGAATAACATCGATTGTGTTACCCTTTCAGTATATGGAGAACAAGATACTCAGAATCACCCTGGTGCAGATAATAAATAAGAAGGACCTTGTGGGTACCATCTAGATTACATGAAACTCATGAAATTAAGATGTATTTCTTTGTACCAGCTCTCTCTCTCTCTCTCTCTCTCCCTCTCTCTCTCTCTCTCGTGTTTTACATAAGAGATAATCTCGGTAGAAGAGATTAGTCCTTGGAATAACCTTTGTTTATACCTGTAATAGGGTGTGGCAGCACCCATCTACAAGCTGTTTAGGGTTCTTTGTTGACACAACCCTGGCCCACCACCCCAGCAGAGCCTCACAACAAGCCAGACGACCCCCACTCCATGAGGGCATCCATTTTCCACATCCGGGCTTCCCCCTCATCAGAACAGCCTATCACAGTCAGGCTCATCGAGATCCACCCTGCTGCAGTCTTTTTTTAATCCTGCCCAGGTATGCTGATCCAGAGACAGACATGGGGCAGAGCTGCTACTGGCTCTCACTGTGCCCAGCCACTCATGAGATGCCTGGGAGGGATGGCAGGTTCTAGCCCTGGCCCGCCACCCAGCAGAGCCTCATAACAAGCCAGATGACACCCCACTCCATGAGGACCTCCGTTTTCCACATCCGGACTTCCCCCTCATCAGAACTCCACCCAGCAGACCAGCCTATCACAGCCCGGCTCGCGGCGGCTCTGCGGCCGCATGGTTCATCAATAAATGTTGGATTTTGAGATGATTACAAGAGTGTGCTACCCGCACGGCAGAGCCTGGCAAGCTACCCATGTCATGTTTGATATGCCAGATACCAGTAACAATTATAGACCTCATTCCCATGACCTGATGGAATGGTTTGAGGCTCTTTATGTTCCTGGAGCAAGCAGGTGCCCTTGGGCTCTACTTCATGAGACAAGTCATATGGAGATGTTACTGGTGCCCGTTCGAGCAAATCGGCGATGAATGGGAAAACAGTGAAGACAGTGATACAGTCAATTTTTATTACTGGTTTTGGCATATTGAATACGCATGGACAGCTTACCAGGCTCTGCTGTGGGGGCATTGACTGTGAGAATTATATCAGTAGAAAAATAACCTGAGATTTAAATATTTTTATTTGCTTGTTTTTTGACCATATACAGCTGTGCTCAGGGAATACTCCTGGTTCTGTGCTCAGAGATCACTATTGGTGGTGTGATGCTGGAGAGCAACCGGTTTGATATATGGGGGATTATATGTGGGGGTTAACCTTTAAGACAAACACCTTAATGGCTATGTTGTCTCTCCCCTCATATTTTTATAAGAGATAGAATGAACATCTGATTAGAGAAGCTTTAATAGCTTTGTATATATCTATAAAAAAGAACACATGGCTCAAAAGAACTTTATAGGAAACGCATGTTGCTATGTGTGAGAATAACATTGATTGATTATGTAAACTGTATTCATTATATATGTTATGATCTTAATTATGGGATGGAATTTTGCATAAAGTAGACTCAAAACTAATGAAGTAATTTGTTATGAAACACAATAATCCTGGTCTCTATTGCCTCTACTCCTGAAAAAACTATTAGCAGTTTTTGTGGGAGACTTTCGATGAAGTAAATGTCTTTAGTCTCTCTTTGCTTTCTATGAACTATTCCATTGAAATTTTTCTCTCTATATGGCATTCATTTTATGGGTGAATTTTAATTCTGTTAGTGATTTATTTGTGAATATATAGCATATTTGAAGTTTTTTATGATTACCAGCAAAGTCGCAATGAGTTCATAGTTGTAATTATGCATGTATGTCTGTAAGAGAGCTTACTTGTAACATGTAATTGCAGTGAAGGGGGTAGGAGAGATAGTAAAGGGAGGGCATGTGCCTTCCACAAAGCCAACCCACATTTGATCCCTACATGCCATTTGGTCTCTCAAGCACCACCAGGAATAACTCCTGAGTGCAGAGCCAGGAGTAACCCCTGAGAAACGCCAGGTGTGATCCAAAGCAAATAAATAGATAAATTATATATTATATAGTATTATATATATTATCTTATATATAGTAAATTATATATGCATATCAGTAAAATTTGGATTAATTTCAAAGTAGATAAGAAAGAATGTCTCAGCTCTAAAAATTGACGACATCATTATTTGGCTAAAACAGGGGTAGAACAAGAGGTATCATTCTAAGATAAACACATGAAACGGAGAAAGAAAAACATTCGTGTTCTCAAACATGTGTGGTAAATAAAGAAAAATACAAGGAAACAGGCAATATTAGTGAAGAACTTTACTACTGCAAGGGCAGGTACATATGTAACGATATGTTACCGATCCTTTGGCAGGAGTGTGCTATGGTAACATTGTGCTCCTACCAGACTGATATTTACTGTCTCCTAAACTAAAAGTTTAGTTTTTCTGAAACTGTTTTCTGAAAGAAATTAATAAAATGATCTCTTATTTGTATTATTGTAATTTCTCAAGACTCTAACTATGTCTAAAGAGTTACCATTGATTATTATTTTAATTAATATATATTCTATTATATATATGTATATAATATACATATATTGTAATTTCTCAAGACTCTAACTATGTCTAAAGAGTTACCATTGATTATTATTTTAATTAATATATATTCTATTATATATATATATGTATATATATATATATATATATATATATCTTCCAATTCAGTTAGTGTACAGAGGAGACTTTAAATTAGTTATTCTGGAAAAAAATATTCTTTAGTAGCAGATTTTGCCAAGGCATCGAAAATCAGATGGGCTGGACATGTAATGCGATTTGGAGACAACCACTGGACTAGAGCCGTTATCGACTGGATCCCACGGGATGTCAAAAGATCACGTGGCCGCCCACCTACAAGATGGTCAGACTTCCTTGTTAAGACCCTGAAGGAACGGTTTGAGGCTCTTCATATTCCTGAATCAACCAGATGCCATTGGGCTACATTGGCACGTGATAGGGTCCAATGGAAATGTTACTGGCGCCCGCTCGAGCAAATCGATGAATAACGGGATTCAAGTGATCAAGTGATCAAGTGATATATTCTATTAAAATAGTCTAAAAGATTAAATGATAAGTAAATGTGTATGCCATATAAAAGCAAAACTATTTTATTTGAATGCTACTAGGTAAATGCTCGAGATGAGAGCCTTCTACTGAGAGTATACCACCTACACAGGATAGCCTGGCAAGCTACCCGTTGTTTTATTTCTTATGCCGAGAACAAGTAACAATTATGGACCCCAATTCCATGACCTGAAGAATGGTTTGAGGCTCTTCCTGTCCCTGGAGCAACCAGATGCCCTTGGGCTACCCTGGCTTGTGACAGGATATATGGAGATGTTACTGGTGCCCACTCGAGCAAATCGATGAACAACAGGAAGACAGTGATACAGTGCTACTAGGTTAAGTCATTTGTGTCAGAAATAGACTTTTGCTACAAATGTTTTATATGGTCATTATTAGGTGCACTTTGGATGTTGTATATTTATGATAGGAAAATAATTGATAAAGAATTTATTAGACTTGAGAAAGCAAGTCAGAGCTCCACCCTGCAGAAGAGCTGATCACAAGCCCTGCTCGTCCTGCTAGTCAGAGTCCCACCCTACAGCAATCTATTTCAAGCCCAGGTATGCCTGATCCAGAGACTCAGATACACGGGACAGAGTTGCTACTGGCTCTCCCTGTGCCCAGCTGATCATGAGGCACATGGGAGGAAAGGCGGGTTCTAGCCCTGGCCCGCCATCCCACCAGCTACTGTATCACTGTATCACTGTCTTCCCGTTGTTCATTGATTTGCTCGAGCGGGCCCCAGTAACATCTCCATATGTCCTGACTCATGCTAGTAGATCCCAAGGGCATCTGCTTGCTCCAGGAACATAAAGAGCCACAATCCATTCCGGAATGAGGTCTATAATTGTTACTGGGTTTTGGCATATCAAATACAACACGGGTAGCTTGCCAGGCTCTGCCGTGCAGGTAGCATACTCTTTGCAGTCATCTCTAAGTCCAGCATTTAATGATGAACCGGACTGTGATAGGCTGGTATGCTGGGTGGAGTTCTGACGAGAGAGAAGTCCGGATGTGGAAAATGGAGGCCCTCATGGAGTGGGGGGGTCATCTGGCTTGTTGCAAGGCTCTGCTGGGCTGGCGGGCCAGGGCTAGAACCCGCCATCTCTCCTGAGCTCCTTGTGAGCGGCTGGGCACAGGGGAGAGCCAGTAGCAGCTCTGCCCCATGTCTGTCAGGTTGATGTTTAGTTGAGCATAACATTTTAGTACATAATGTTCTTGGATACACTTGCCTTGTGGTTTGTTTAAGGAAATTAACCTAATATTCACAAAGTGAATTAAATGCAAGGAAACAGGGTAACTGTCACAAAGGCCAACTTTGAATTTGAAAGGTGTAATAACTGCTGAATTTCTGGCACAACATATATATATATATATATATATATATATATATATATATATATATATATATACATGCTTTTGTGTACATATACATGTGTTTATTATTTCTATAAATGTTTCTTTCAATAATTTAGTCACTTTGGATCTTGTCTCTACAGCAAATTTTTCTTAAAGCAAAGAATAATTTGTTTCTTAAAGCAAATTTATACACTGTATGTGATAACACATATGTCAATGTTTTCCTTATTAAAGAGCTCACTAGAGGGGAGAAAGCATAGATAAATGAAATGTTTTTTGGGTTCCTCTCTTTTCCTATTTGTTACTAGGTGCTATTTTTAAAAAATCCATTTAAGCCTCACCCAGTTCTGTGAGCATGCCATTAGCCTGCATTTACAGATAAGGAAATAGAGACTCAGGAAAAATTAACCAATTTTTACTAGAATACCAATGTCTTAAGTGACAAAGATAATATGAACTCAGTTATAATTATTTCTAAATTTTGCCTTGCCCTGTGTTCATGTGGATATAAAATGATACATAAGTAAAGATTAATATTGATATTTGTCATTTAAAATATGTAACATTTAAATTAAATGCTGTATAGGTACTACTCTAACGAATATATAGAAAAACTATTGTTTTTTAATTCTATAAGTAGTGGATGCCTGGAAAAATAAGGTTATTTTTCAAAAAATATGCTATAGGAAAGAATCAAACTCTGTTAAATTGATTTTCTCTGGTGGGGACTGATATACACTCCATGTAAAAAGAGGCAGGATCAAAGACATCCGAGAATAATGGGGAATGTTTCTGTATCATTAATTTTATATGTCCATTATACTTTTTCTATCTAAGTATATAATGTTTCAAAATATCATTTACATCAAACATTTATGTCTCTAATATTTTTTAATCTAATAAAAAGTGCCTTATGTCATTCATTATAAAAATGACCCATAAAAGAAAGAATTATGGATGCATTTACTGCACCAATGATCTTATCATTCTCATATTGCTATGCTTTTAAAACCATCTCATCTATAATTTCTGGTTCTCTTTTCTCTTTAAAATCATAAATGGTTAAAAGATTTACATAAACACAGTGCCCAGTGTTCCCTCGGGATAGAGATTTAATATCTGCCTGTGTATTCGAATCATATATGTGAGAATTTCAAACTTTTAGATGTTAGCATTTCTTTCTATTAATTTGCTTAATGCATTAGAATGAAATTAATGCACCATAATTTCAAAAAAGTAATGCTCTACCAATAGATACTGAATTTGAGTCTTCTTGGAAAAAAGGATGCTATATTAATACAATATAATGTGATTGAAGTACTTAGTAAATAAATGACATACACTTGTAAAAATTGTGGATACTATAGAAAGTTGTGGAAACAAATATTTAAATGTCAATTGTTCATAATAATGTTTCGCCATACTTTTAATGTTATTCTATAATTGGTTGATAAAATTGATATGAAACATCTACTTCCTCTCTTTTTTAAAATATTTTGATTACAGTATTTCTTCCTAGAATTGCACTTGTTAGTTCAGCTTTTTCTGCCTTCTCACACACCTTTTCACTTTTTTTTTTTTGCATTTTGGGTCACATCTGGCAATGCTCAGGGGGTTACTCCTGGCTCTGCACTCAGGAATTACTCATGGTGGTGCTCTGGGAACCATATGGGATGCCGGGGATCAAACTCTGGTCCGCCTTGTGCAAGGCAAATGCCCTATCCACTGCGCTATAGCTCCGACCCCCTTTTCTACCTTTTTTTGCATTTATGGTTCCAAGATCTAAAATCATCTAGTCATGACAGACATATCTAGAGTTCCCAGTAAGAAAGCCTGACTGGGTTAGGGAGGCAAGGTCAATTATCTATAATAGTATATTTCCAAAAAGTGGCTTTAGCAAGATTTTGGAGGTGGGGGTGAGAACTGACCTTGAGACTTGGGTAGAAGGACAGTCATGGTGGGTGTGGAGTTTGTCTGAAATTCCATTGTTAACAGTATTGCACATCACATTTGCTCAATTAAATACATTATTTTTTAATGGTATGAGACCAGAGAGATAATTATAGCACAGAGGGCACTTTCCTTGCATGTGGCTAAACAGGGTCAGTCCCCAGCATCCCATATGGATCCCTGAGCCCCATCAGAAGTGACTCCTGAAGGCAGAGTCAGGAGTGTCCTCAGCACCATTGGGTGTAACCCCAATACAAAACTAAACAAAAAAGACACAGGTAGGCTGAACGTGATGGGGAAAATGAAGATGCTCTATAGTGAAACCAATGGAAGGTTAGATAATTATATTTGTATCAGATTGTATGTCAAAAATGTAATAGGAGACAAAGTGATCATTTATAATATAAGATGTCAATGCATCAAGATGATATTAAATTTTTTGGATATGCATATTAAATAAACACATCACTATCACTATCCTCCCGTTGGTTATCTATTTGCTAGAGCGGGCGCCAGTAATATCTCCATATGTCCTATCTCATGCTAGTAGAGTCCAAGGGCATCTATTCACTCCAGGAACATAAAGAGCCTCAAACCATTATATTAGCTCTTGGGAATGAACCAATATAATTGTTACTGGTATTTGGCATATCAAATAAAACAGGGCAGCTTGCCAGGATGCCATGCAGGTGGCATACCCTTGTAGTCACCTCTCTGAGATTACTTTTTTTTTTTTTGCTTTTTGGGTCACACCCGGTGATGCTCAGGGGTTACTCCTGGCTCTGCACTCAGGAATTACTCCTGGCGGTGCTCAGGGGACCATATGGGATGCCGGGATCGAACACGGGCCAGCATGGGCTGGCAGCGTGCAAGGCAAACGCCCTACCCACTGGGCTATTGCTCCTACAAGCAAATATATATCTACATACATATACTTGATGTACATATAGAAAACCAATGTGGAGAATCTAAAGATATTGAGCACATGTTAACAAGGTATAAGGGAGAAATAGGGAAAAATGTAAAATAATAGCAGAGTACTTTAATACATCACTTTCACAACTAAATAGATTATCCAGTCAAAAAATAGACATTTGGACTATACTGTACTTTAGATTCGAATGGATTTAATAAACACATATAGAGCTTCTGTTTTAAATGCAAATGCAGAGTGTACAATGTTCTCAAGTGCGTGTGTGTAATTATTTGGGGCATATCATTTGATATGACATACAAAAGTTAAAAACTTTAAGAATTTGAAATTATACTATGTTTTCTTACCATAATGGTATGAAGATAAAGGAAAGAAATAAGGGAACAGTTATGAATGTGTAGAATCTACAAATATGTGTAAACTAAAACCACATTTTTAAACAGTCAGTGATTCAAAGAAGAACTCAAAAGTTATATTTTAAAAATTTATAACATAAAATTGGAAATAGTTTCAAATTTATGGGGTGTTCAATTTCTGAGAGGAACATTTATAGTAATACATAAATGCATATATTTAAAAACTTGGAGAGATATCAAATGAGCAACCTAATGTGCTGGCTAAAGGATCTAGAAAAAAAAGAACAAATAACCCCAAAGTAGTTCAAATTATTATAAGTTCCTTTTCATCATGATCTATTTATCCTCGTGAATAGTATTATTCTCATATCACAATTTCAATTGTTCATTAGTCAACATTATTTGCTCTCCTCCTCAATTACTAATCTCTGAAGCATAAGCTGTAAATTACTTGTCTCTTCTCTGGCATGCTTTCCCAGGTACTTTTCTTGGGTGAAGTTAGTGGAGGAACTTGATACTAGACTCTAACAGTATTTCTATTACTAGCTATGTGTCTTTGAAAACCATTCTTTTAGTGATCTTCTGCTGATATCTATTACTTTTTGTTTCAATATTTTACATAAACTATTTAATTCCATTTTGGTTAGTTTTGGCAGTTATTTTTTTTCTATGTGGAAATGTATGGAATTTTTATCCCCTCTTTATTAAGAGCTAAAAATCTTAGTAGCATGCATTTTTTTTCATTATTATTCCCAGAAATTTATGAAACTGTCCATTGCATGAAAATCAGTCTTTCATCTTGGAAAAACACCCTTCAGTTATTATTAGTCACTCTAAAAATTTTCCTTTCTCTTTCTAGAGTTTTGCAATTTTGAAAATAAATTTCATATGTTTTATCTTTATTTTTGCATTTTCTCTCTTTTCATTTCTACGGTCTTGTCCTTTGACATAAGGTCCTCGTGCAGCCTCCCATGTCACTAATCTCAGCATCTCTTGGCTTAACTCATCTATTGAACTTCCTACTTTGCACCATTCATTTTTATTTTAAAAAATCATTTGACAAACTAAATGAACTCTTCATGTCTTCTTCACCATGACAATGTTACATACTGCTATGAGCGAAAAAATTGTTGATGAGAAAATTCATTACCGGTGCCTACTATTTAGCGTCCTCAGCTGTCTTCAGAATTCTCTTTTGCCAGATGCATACCCTAATGGTTCTTCTTTTTGGATCCTTGAGAGCCTTCTACTGAGTGTATACCACCTACATGGCAGAGCCTGGCAAGCTACCCATGTTTTATTTGATATGCCAAAAACCAGTAACAATTATGGACCTCATTTCTGTGACCTGAAGGAATGGTTTAAGGCTCTTCCTGTTCCTGGAGCAAGCAGACGCCCTTGGGCTACGCTCGCTTGTGACAGGACTATGGAGATGTTACTGGTGCCCACTCAAGCAAATAGATGAACAACAGGAAGACAAGTGATACAAGTGATTGAAACACTGTAAATAGGGTAACATCGAAAAGGAATGAAAATTGTGTCAACAATCATATCTGTAATTTAAAGGATTGGTGATCACCCCATAGATAACATATTTTACAAATATAAGATTTTTTCATAGAATTAAGCCTCTGTATAGGGAGGGATCAATTTACCTTTTCCTGCTTTGGCTTCTTTTGTAAAATTAAGGAGAGGATGCTTATGACACTCACAAGCACACAACACACCATGCACACAGGTGCTAATGCTGGGCATGTTAAATATTAAGGGGCAGACAATTTCTTTAGGTCAAATCCTCTCATAACCACTATCATCTTTTCTCAGGGGTTCTAATCCAACATCTGGCAAACCCTTGGAGAACATGCCTTTCACCAGAAATAAGGATACCTTAGTCCCTGGAGAATTTATATATACATATATATATATATAATATAAGTATATATAGAGAATTTATATATTCTTATATGCATATTCATATATTCATACCCATCTGTATATAATATATATATGAAAGGACTTATACCTCAGTTCCCAGGCATGATATTACATTTAAACCTTGGAATTCCCTTTTTTTTATTTGCTATTTGGGTCACACCCGGCAATGTTCAGGGGTTACTCCTGGCTCTTCGTTTGTGAATTACTCCTGGCAGTACTCAGGGGACCATATGGGATGCCGGTGATCGAACCCAGGTCAGTTGCATGCAAGGCAAACGCCCTACCCACTGTGCTATTGCTCTGGCCCCTGGAATTCACTTTTTACAAAGACTTTTGATTAACTGAGTAACTGGCATTCTTATTAATAATGGTGATAGTGACTAATTCAAACTCCAAATGTATTCAGAATCCATGCATATTTTGTCTAAGTTTTCTCTTAACAGTGTATTAAGATTTATTCACAAAACAGCCAAAAGTGGCATTTAATTTTTATTAACAATTCTTCATTACAAGGTCAATTGTCAATTCAATGTGTATAATGTCCCCTGTGTTCCATTAATAAATGAGCTGTTTTGCCTGTAGCTTATTCTCTCATGGTGCCAAATAAAAGTGCAATAGAATACATAATTGCAGCATAAATATTTTCATTGCTCTAGGAAACTATCTGATGATTTGCCAATTTTGTTGGAAGAAGCAGACAAATGTCTGCTCTAATCATAGTTAAGGCAATGTGAAGCTTCTTAATTCTTCTGTAAATATGAAGAAGTCAGAGGGCAAAAAACATCATAAATCAGCATCTACGGTAATTTTTGAAGTTTTTCTAGGAATGCTGAAACAAACAAAAGGAGGGGAAACATTGTGCCTGAGCTTTTATCAGCACAACTGGAAAAGAAATGGCCAGAAACAAATGATATTTTTATTAAACAGAATGTCACCAAACAAGGCTCTGAAAGAAAAAAAAAGACAACTCCAGCCAATCACACAGGCTGCTCCGCTCTGCCCTTTAATGACAATAACCCTGAGGGCTCATGCTTACCAAATCTCTTAAGAGCGGTTTCCTGGAGCCAGTGCCATTATCTAAACTGATTGGCATGGGTTGTGCTGTCTGTATTTTCATTAACTTATAGTTCGCAAACTTGACAGCTAGACAAGGTTTAGTCAAGGCCCAGGAACATAGTAAATAACTCTTGTTATGTAGCTGAAGTTCTATCCCCAAACACTACATTTCTGCTTTATATTTTTATTTCATTCTGTGATGACAGAACACAGATAGAAAACCAACAGATTCAAAACCATTTGCTAACCCCTATAGAAAACACTTAATCTACCAGTCAGAAAGGCCTGGAGAAAAACTGCCAGTTAAAATGCAAAGTAAGAACATACTTTTGGACCATGGTGTTTTCCTTTAAGGATGTCCACTTAATTTTTAAATGAAAGAAAGAAAGAAACTGTTCTTGACGTATAAAACACCCCAAGAAATACACCCCAGGAACAAGCCACTAGATCGCCTGAGTCCTGTATCTTAAGTACACGTCCATCAACAAGCTTCCTCAGCATCTCTGTACTCATAAAATATGAATTGAAGTTCTTTTCCAAAAGAACAAAATTTGGTAAAGGCAGAAATTTCATTTGTCATCTGTGAATAAGTTCCTCCCTCTGCTGATTCTGAAAGCTATTCCCAGCCAAAAGGCAACTCTGTGCTTACCTGATGGATTCCAAGGCAGTGTTTTAATTCTTGCAGTTTCTGTTTGTCCACTTAAGAAATATTTATTTGAGTCCCACTCAGTGGATAATACAAAACCACCTTTGGAGTTCACAGAAAGAAAAAAAAACCTATATAAACCATCCTCTTGGAAATTTTAGGCTCAGGGCTATAGTGGAGATAAGACAGAATATTATATATACATATATATATGTATACATATATATAATATTCTATTACACACATATATATATTTAATCATGACAAAAACTCAAAGGATAAGTTCTAGGCACTATACACTTAAAAACTGGTCATGGTATGGAAGAATGGGTGAAAATAACTAAGAATGTGTGTCTCTATCCTATTCTTAGAGTAGGGTATGGCAAGGTGAAAATTAGGATGAAAATAAATAAAAATATTTATTATAGCAACAGCTATAATATTAAAAGTAGGTCAAGTTCATTGTCCCACTATGATTTAATTGTAGATTACTGGAATACACAAAATGGGGCACATACAGATTATACAAAAAAATAGGACTTGTATTACTATGTCAGACCATTATCAAAAGTAATAGGCTACTTTAAAGTTGAGTTGAATTCTAACTTGAGATGTCAACATTTGAAAATCAACTATCTACCTGGCTTCTATATAAGAGATGAGGTAAGTTATTTGTGGGTGGAGGAGAAAAATCATGGTAATATAGACTAATGCCATGATGGAAGATATTTTGATATTAAATTCCACATTTATAATTAACCATGAGCAAAGGTTAAAGGACTGTAAGGAATCAGGAACAGTTTCCATATTTCTGTTTGAGGAATACAATTGATATCATTGTCATTTGCTGAGGAAATTTTGGTGATAAAAGGTATTTGGAGAAAGATAAATTCAGGTTTAGAAACAGTTTAGAGGCCAGAGACCTTTTGGTGAAGAAGTGTGAATGGTCAGAGTTACATATAGACCTAGAATATAGAAAATGGGTTTGGGTACAAAGAATTATCTGGCAGAAATGTATGTGGTCAAAATACATACTATGCCATTATCCTGAAAATAATAGAAAAATTTATGGATATGGGTCTGATCAGAACACTTAGTAAAAAGTATGACAAGAAAATAATATTTAGAATAGAGCTTTGAGAAGTACCAAATAATTGGAAATAATTTTGACAGTATTCAAAGATATCCGTGGGGTTTGCTCAAAAGTCAACAGAAAAAGAAAATTTGATGGAAACTCATCACTTTCAAGTTCTGCCCTGAGATTAGTTAAATAGCAGTTGAATCAAGAAAGGTCAGCATAGTAAGAAAACTCAGGGAAAAATATTGAAAGTCAAATACTTTGTGTTAGGATTGCCTAAATGGCAAGCTGGAAGAGGAGAGCAGATATACTTTGTAGAAAGAAATCTTGGAAACCCTTGACCGACAGGGATTTGGGGCTATTTTGGAGAAGAATATATTTTGGAGAAGAATATCTTAATTCCAAAATAAAATATAAAATACTAAAACAATGAACAGTTGTATTCTATGGAAACTAATGCCAATTAGCTAGAGGGCACCAGTAATGTTTCCATCTGTCCCTGTCACGTGCCAGTGTAGCCCATTGGCACCTGCTTGCTCCAGGAATACAAAGAACCTCAAATCATTCATTCAGGATCATGATGAAGAAGTCTGACCATGCTGTAGGTGGGCTGCCACGTGATCTTTTGATGTCCTGTGGTATCCAGTTGGTAACAGCTCTAGTCCAGTGGTCGTCTCCAAATCGCATTACATGTCCAGCCCATCTGATTTTCGATGCCTTGGCAAATGTGACAGCGTCCCCAACGCTCGATCATTGACAGAGGTCAGAAATCCAGATTCCTTCTTTCACTTGAGTGAGGCGTGGCTTTATTTCTTATTTTTTTTAATTTTTATGTTCTTAGCATTCATGGTTTAAAATTCTAAGCATAGCTTAGTTATGCCAAGACTCTAGCTTTTATAATTTTAACCTTAAAAATGATTTTTCTCAGAACTGGGGAGATAGTACAGCTAGTAGGGCATTTGCCTTGCATGCAGCTGACCCAAATATGATCCCTGGCATCCAAAATGGTGCTCCAAGTGCAGCCAGGAGTAATTTCTGAGCACAGAGCAAGGACTAACCCCTGAGCATTGCCAAGTGTGGCTCCAAACAAAGAGGAAAAAAAAAGGTTTTCTCATTTATATTGTATAAATATATGGCTATTATTGCTGTCAATCACTGTATCACTGTATCACTGTCTTCCGGTTCATCATCGATTTACTCGAGCGGGCACCAGTAACATCTCCATATGTCCTGTCTCATGCAAGTAGAGACCAAGGGCACCTGCTTTCTCCAGGTACATAAAGAGCCTCAACCATTCCATCAGGTCATGGGAATGAGGTCTATAATTGTTACTGGTATCTGGCATATCAAATACGACATGGGTAGCTTGCCAGGCTCTGCCATGCGGGTAGCATACTCTTGTAGTCAATACTATCACTAATAATATTGCTGTCAATATTATCATTAATTACTTGGTTTTTGGTTCACAACTGATAGTGCTCAAGGGCTACTCTTGGAGCAGTACCCATGTGGTACTCAGGAAACCATGCAGTGTCTGGGACTAATCCCACTGCTCTGGGTCTAGGTGGGTCTAACAGTATTAAGCTTATGTAGAGGCTGGGGTTAAAGAAGGTGGAGGGAAAGCAAGTCTCTGGCACCATGATGGAGGGTAGCCTGCATGTCGGTAATAGGAATTGGGTATGCAAAAAGCATGTTTCACCAGTGTTGTAAAGCATGGTACTTCAATAAAAAGGGAGAAAAAAGCAGACTAGATTAATATTTGAACAGTCTAGACATGTGTCTTATATATGTCCAACTTGGTTTTAATCCTTGGCACTGTACAAGGTTCTTCCATCACAGCCAGGAGTGATTCCAGAGAGCAGAAACAGGAGTAACACCTGAGCACAGCTGAGTATGTCCCCAAACTGAACGAAAACAAACCTAAAAAGGGTTGTGAGGGTAGCGTAGGCTTTCCCATTCTAAGCTTCTACTCTAGTGCCTTGAGTTATCTCCTTGGCCCTGTACAGGCTTTTTGAGAAAGCTCTCTTTTTATTTATTTATTTATCTATCTTATATTTATTTATTGGGGGTTATGGGGTCACACTTGCAGTGATCAGGGCTTATTCCTGGCTCTATGCCTAGGGTCACTTGTGTAAGTGCTCAGGGGACCATTATGAAGGACTGGAGTTCAGACTGGGCTAGGCCACAGACAATGCAAATATTTTTCCCTGGTCCCAGAGAAAGCTTTCACTTATATTCTAACTGATGTGTTCAATCTTTGAATCTGGTGCCTTGTATCAGTTAACACTACTCAAGAATACACAATAACATTTTGGTCAGGACACATTAAGAATTGTCTAGAGTTAAGAACAAACTACTTCTTCTTGGTCTTTAGAGATGCATGTTGTATCTATTGGAGAAAGCTATATCACTTTTGAACTGAATGTTCAATTTTTTAATATAATTTTTCTTTGTGGCACCCACGGTGTCAGAGAACATCTGGTTCCCCTTTACTAACCTTGTTAATTTGGCTTCCTCCCAACTTGGACCTATGATTTGTACTGTGTGTAGGCCAAAGAATATATTCTGTCCCTTTACTATTTTTTTTTTTTTTTTGGGTCACACCCAGCAATGCTCAGGGTTCCCTGGCTTTGCACTCAGGAATTACCCCAGTGGTGCTTGGGGGACCATATGGGATGCTGGGGATCAAACCCAGGTCGGCCACATGCAAGGAAAATGTCCTACCCTGGGTGCTATTGCTCCAGACCCCCTTTACTAATTCTTTCAGCTATACTTCCACAAGAGATGTCCAGGTGAATAGGAACATTTTAAGCATCACATGCCAGTATGAATAATTTTCTTTTTATAAAGGTATTTATTATATTTTTCATAAGGTAAAGTCAAGAAAAACAGGAATCTAAACTAGAAAATTAATTTATTATAAGAGAAATGCAAGACTATATACGTTTCAGAGACAGAAAATATTGTTTCCTACACACAGACTTATGGCTTACTACTAAAGTTTTTAATAAAGCAATTTTAATTATAAAATTGAGATAGTCAAGCAGTCAGAAAACACAAGTTTTTTTCCTGAACTTCTGGTATTGTAATCATTTTAAATGATTTTATCATAAAATTTACAGTTTTTAATACAGTCTGCATTGAAAACATTTTAATTTATGATTAATAAATCCTCAAGATCACTAATGTTCTTTTGTTAGGTGATCTAAAACATTGCTATTCCAGGAGCGTGGTGCTATTGACAGTTAAGAAAGATAAACAACCCAAAGTAGACCAAATAAATCTGCTGTAAAGTCATATATTAACATGAAATTATTTTTTTCGCATTAATCTACAAATATGGCATCTAGCAATCTCCAGAGTAATCAAGCTGCTTTGCAATTTTCTGAAGTGCCAAGAATTCTATTAGAAATAACAAAGATCTGTGTTACTGCATAATGCAAGCAAATAATAAATAAATAAATAGATAAATAAATAAATAAGCAAGCAAATGAATGAATGAATGAATGAATGAATGAAAGATCTGTGTGTGCTAGCTAGTCACAGCTCAGACAATGTGAGAATGCGCAAAACTATAAACAGAGATCTTGAGAAATGTCACATTGTTCCTATTCATCTCCATTTGCCTCAGGTAATTGAGGATTTAGAATCATGTTGGTCAAGCACATGATCTTTACTGCCCAGGCTTCAGAAAGGCTTAACAGGACAGGACCACAGCCCCCAAAATTCCATTACTTCTTCTATATGATATAGCCTGAAAAAAAACTGAATTAAGGTAACATAAATAAGATTTCAGATTGCAACTCCATATTCCATAGTCAAATTTCAGAGAATTATTCCTCCCTTCTCATCTACTTTCTAAATTGACGATAGCCAAAATGTTGTCCCATGTTAAATATAGAGCACACACAAAGCAACGCCTAAGAATATTCTAAATGTTCTCAGGATTGGTTAGTATAGTTGTGGATAAGTTTATATCTGAAGGAAAAAGGACTTTTAAAATCGTAATAGAATGAATGTTTTAAATGAAACCAACTCCCTCGACAAATTGTGAGACACTGAGCCACCATCCTCAGGAGAGAAGGAGTAACAGGCTTATGAGGCAATTGATAACAATAAAAATGTTCAGTTTTGTGATTTTTATTGGAATAAATGGTGTCATTTGATAGGTAATAGATCATTCTGGTATGGAAATGCAGAGGTAGAATTCACTTTTCCCCCTCTGCTCACACATCTCCATATTCATTTTCTCTACACTTCCCAATTCAGAAAGTTCTCTGAGTACAAGAAGAGAGGGAGAATTTAGGGGGAAACTGGAAATATTAGTAGAGGAAATGGGGATACTGGTTGTAGGATTGGATCTTGAACATTGTATGGCTGAAACTCTGGCCAATGACCTCGTAAATCATGCAACTGAACTAAAATAAATAAATATATATGTATATATATACATATATATACATATATATATATATATATATATATAAAAAGACAGGAACTACAGCAATGCCTTATTTTCTTAGTATAGAAGGGGTAGAGAGAAAAGAGGCAAAGTGCAAGAGTCAGGGCACATGTGCACTGGTGGAGGGATAGGTGCTGGATCACTAGATGACTAAAACCTATCATGAACAGTTTTGTAATTGTTTATCTCACTGTGGTATAATAAGATTTTTATAAATGATAGTTAATTTACTTGGCACAAATTATGTGTAGGTTTGCACTAAAGGATTTCTCAAAAGCACAATTACTATATTTTCTTACAAGAGATAACTTTTTTTTCTCTAGGTAACGTAGGTGCCCAAGAATAACTAGCACGGCTTTATTACTCAAAATATTGTGTCCCCTTATTAAGCATCTGACATTCTCTGGCACAACAAATAAAACAGGAATCAAGACACACAAAAAATATTTTTTATCCTGACAAAAATTAAATAAGTGACTAAACTGCAGAATGTTGTAAAATGTAAGTAACAGCCAAGAAATGGGCTATACTTTTACAGGATTGTGTTATACCCACAACTTACAGCAGCACTGCTTGATTTGGACCTGGTCCTGTGAGCTCTTGAATTTGGAACTAATTTTATCATAAAACATTTGCTTGCCGGACCAGGAAGATGTTAGAAGCCTTAGCCAATACCAGTGAGATTATTCTGAGTTGTTCTCTTTTGCCACATGTCACTGGTTCCTGAGCCAAGAGAGGAAAGCATGCTCAACAACATCATTTCAGTTATAATTGTCATAGAGTAATTGAGCTTGTACTCAGGCACTCAGGTTGCCCCTAATGGGTTGGATCCTCTGACCATGATGCCCTTTTAAAATTCTGTACAATTCAATCTTTTACTGTCTTCAATTCTAAATTAGTAAGCACTGTTGCATGCTGTTTAGTGAGTCATCTTTGGTGACTGTGAAAGAGAGCAGCTACCCCATTTCCCAACCAGGGCAGGCCTACTCATGGAAAGTTAACAACTTAGGGCCTAAGTGACCTTTTCATCTTGAAGTAACCTTTTCATCCTGTTATCTACAAAAGGGCCTCATGGCCCTCCATGAGGGCCTCCATTTTCCACATCCGGACTTCTCTCTCGTCAGACCTCCACCCAGCAGACCAGTCTATCAGCTTCCAGTTCATCGAGTTCCACCCTGCAGCAGTCTTTTTTTTAAATCCGGCTCCAGGTATGCCGGTCCACAGACTCACAGACATGGGGCAGAGCTGCTACTGGCTCTCCCTGTGACCAGCCACTCACGAGGCACCCGGGAGGGATAGTGGGTTCTAGCCTTGGCCCACCACCCCAGCAGAGCCTCGCAACAAGCCAGACGACCCCCCCACTCCATGAGGGCCTCCATTTTCCACATCCAGACTTCTCTCTCTTCAGACCTCCACCCAGCAGACCAGCCTATCAGCACCCGGCTCGCGTGGCCGCTTGCGGCGAGCGGTTCATCAATAAATGCTGGACTTAGAGATGGCTACAAGAAGATGCTACCTGCACGGCAGAGCCTGGCAAGCTACCCGTGTTGTATTTGATATATATGCCAAATACCAGTAACAATTATAGACCTCATTCCAGAATGGATTGAGGCTCTTTATGTTCCTGGAGCAAGCAGATGCCTTGGGCTCTACTAGCATGAGACAGGACATATGGAGATGTTACTGGGGCCTGCTCGAGCAAATCGATGATGAACGGGAAGACAGACAGTGACAGTGATCTACAAAAGGCCCAAAACAAATTCCTGTTAGAAGTTAGGAGAGCCCCGCCCAGAACCTGCTATCTGGCCTGAATTGCCTGAATTGCATTCCTGCACATATGCATAGCAGTTGCTGACCTATAATCCCACATGTGTGTCTAGCCGCGCCAAATATAGAAAGAAGTATTGAGTGTGACCTGATTGGTAGGAGATGGTTACTAGTTACAAAGTGATTGCCTCTGGCGCCAAGACCTTGATGTAATATTTTAAATCTATTGGATGGTTATGGGCGGGCTTTTCTGTAGCAGCAGGAATTACCTCTTAAAAGATCCTCCCTGGAAGGGCTCGGGCTCTTAGCTGCTGACTGCTTGTGGTCATGCTATGAGCCCAGGTATACTCGAATATTAATAAAAACCCTTGCTTTTGCATAGGACCTGATCGCTCAGAGTTTTCCTCGGTAGGTGCTGCGTTCCGAGGCTCCCAGTCAGTCACCACATCGGGTGGCCAACTCTTTCAACTAAATCTGCCTGATCACCTCTACAGAACACATGAGCAGTGAAAATTCTTCCATGGCTTATCCCTCAGTCATCAAACTTTGCTCCACTAAGGAAATCAATGCTTATCTGTCTCTATCTTTATAGGAGCCATCTTCAGCTGTGCTCACAGATTACTCTTGGCTCTATATGCAAAGAAATAGCCATACTCCTATATTATATATATTACATATTTCATATATATATATATATATATATATATATATATATATATATATATATATATATATACAACTTGAAAGAGTTGGCCACCCAATGGGGTGACTGACCGGGAGCCTCAGAACGCCACACCTACCGAGAAAAACTCTGAGAGACCAGGTCCTATGCAAAAGCAAGGGTTTTTATTAATATTCGAGTATACCCGGCTCATAGCATGACCACAAGCAGTCAGCGGCTAAGAGTCCCGAGCCCTTCCAGGGAGGATCTTTTAAGAGATAATTCCTGTCACTACAGAAAAGCCCGCCCATAAACATCCAATAGATTTAAAATATTACATGAAGATCTGTGAGCAGACAGCCAATCACTTTGTAACAAGTAACTATCACTTACTAATCAGGTCACACTCAATCACTGTATCACTGTATCACTGTCCTCCCATTCATCATCGATTTGTTCGAGCGGGCACCAGTAACATCTCCATATGACCTGTCTCATGCAAGTAGAGCCCAAGGGCACCTGCTTGCTCCAGGAACATAAAGAGCCTCAAACCATTCCATCAGGTCATGGGAATGAGGTCTATAATTGTTACTGGTTTTTGGCATATCAAATATGACACGGGTAGTTTGCCAGGCTCTGCCATGCGGGTCACACTCAATACTTCTTTCTATATTTGGTGGAGCTAAATACACATCTGGGATTATAGGTCAGTAACGGCTATGCTGTGTACATGCAGGAATGCAATTCAGGCAATTCAAGCCAGATAGCAGGTTCTGGGTGGGGGTCTGGGTCTCCCAACCTCTAACAGGAATTTGTTCTGGGCCTTTTGTAGATAACAGGATGAAAAGGTTACTTCAGGATGAAAAGGTCACTTAGGCCCTAAATTGGTAACTTTCCATGAGTAAGCCTTCCCTGTTTGGGGAGTGGGTAGCTGCTCTCTTTCAAACTATATGTATTTTATTTATGCCTCACTGGAGACAACTAATGAGTTTTCAGCAGTTATTTAATACATGTATAATCAAATTCATATGTATCATTACTCAAATTGACACAAATAGTTCATATGTAGTATTCTATATCTTTTTCCTAGTAAATTATTTTTGTTTTCCAGAAACTTATTTAATCTGAAGCTATGAGATTTATCTTTCTATAGAGACTTTCTTTCCTTTCCTTCCTGTTGTTTCCATTTCCCTTTCTCAGCACTCCTTGTCTTGCTTTATCCTTTCTCTTTTCATTCCCCTTCCTTCTTTTCATTCTTCTTTTTTATTGCTTGTTTCTTTGTATTAAGAAGGGATTATAGCCCTGCTGTGCTTAGGAGTTACTCCTGACTCTGCACTCTGGTCATTCTTGACAGTTCTCAGGTGATCATATGCAGGGCCAGGGATCAAACTAGGGTCAGCCTTGTGCAGGTAAGGTAAGAGTTTAACCCATATAAAATACCTCTGGCTCATGAGCCAAAGTTGCTTAATTACAGTCATTCTTGGCCCCAGCCTGTGACCTTTGATTTACACTTGTATGACATGACCTTGAAGACACAACTTTGAAGTTCACAAAAATTCTTATCATACTGTTGGGATTTGTCTTGTAGAAGTAAAAGCTCTTTCAAACTTCCTCAGTAGGGTGAGGAGGAAATGGTTCTGGCTCCGTAGCTTGACACCCTTCCTTTCCTCACTATTGTGTGAGAGTTTCAGGGGGATACTAGATGAAGCACCAACAGGAGGTGGAGGAGGCTGCCCCATGCATTCATGATGTTGGCTACTGTGCTTCTACAGAGTGGTCAGAGGCATGGGTTCTAATACTTGGTGCCTGCACCAACAGCATTCCCACACACACACAGAAATTTTTGGCCTGGGTCTTTGCAGTTTAAAGTAATTTGTATTGCCTTACGGTTCTTGTGAAAATCACAATAGGAGATTGGGGGGCATGAATGGATAAGGCAAATTTGATTTTAATAACTCTTGGGATATTACTGTAATTTCTATTTTGAATCCAATGTTATATAATCTGGTCACCCTTTCTCTTATTCCCCATGGGTCCTCTTCATGGGAATAGAAACCACCTTGGCTACCTTGGAAACATCCTTTGGAATCAGCTCTGTAAAGGAGGAGTCAGGCTGGCTTGCCTCAGGCAGGTGAACATGACCTTTTCAATAAAATAGAGAGAAGAGCATGAAAATTATACTGAAGCAGAGTGATATGCAACGGTAGAGCTAGGCAAACTACCCGTGGGGTATTTGATATACCAGAAACAGTAACAATAATGGACCTCATTCCCAACGAATGGAGACATTAGTGGCACCCGCTCAAGCAAATCAATGAGTTGTTATGGGAAGACATGTGACAAGTGACAAGAGTGATATGGGCATGGATCTAGCGGGTACTGGAGATGACCATCTAGCTACATGAAGTTCATGATCTGAAATTATATTTTCCTCATGTTATACTTTCTGAAATGCTTTTGTTCTTAGGTATAATTCCTGGACCAGGTCCCTCCACAGTATTTTTCATAAGACCCAATGGGGATAGTAGGGATTTAGGCCCTGTTAATTAGCATTTGATTAGACTTGGGCTAGGTGTTGTTACCTGGAAATTTGCATGGGAGTGCTGGTCTTTGATTTTGCAAAGACAGACCCTTCATGGGCCAGCCTAGGGCTCTTGGCTCCTTTTGAGAGAGAAAAGCTGCATTTTTGAAGATGGAAGCATCCATCTTGGTGGGAGATTTTGGCCTGAGCACATGGTCAGAGAAATCTGATCAGCAGCCATAAGTCTGGGAGATCCCATAGTCTTGTATTGTAGTGGTGGAGTTTGTTTAATTATTGTTGATAAGTAAAAGTTTTTTGGTACTGTGCTGAATTCATGGTTTTTCCCATCTGTCACCAGCCCTTGAGGTATTGGGAACTCCAACTGACCTCCGACAAGAACTAATGGTGCCAGTTCTTTGCAGTGATTTTACAACTGCAGGTCACCTGTTCACCCAAGTCTATAATCTAGTGTTCTGAGTGCAAGAGGATCATGGCCTTCTGATTCATTGCATTGGACACTTTCCTGGGGAAAAATATATATGGTTTGGGGCAGGAACGATAGTCCAGAGGGTAAGGTGTTTGCCTTGCAGTGGCAGGCCCTTGCCGGCCTGGGTTTGACCCCAGCATCCCATATGGTCCCCAGCACCACCAGGAATAATTCCTGAGTGCAGAGCCAGGAGAAACCCCTGAGAATTGCTGGGTGTGACCCAAAAAAGCAAAAATAAATAAATAAATGAATATATATGAGAGCTGCTACTGGCTCTCACTGGGCCCAGCCACTCATGAGGTGCCTGGGAGGGCTGGCAGGTTCTAGTCCTGGCCCGCCACCCCAGCAGAGCCTCACAACAAGCCAGATGACCCCCCCACTCAATGAGGACCTCCATTTTCCACATCCGGACTTCCTCCTCGTCAGAATTCCACCCAGCAGACCAGCCTATCACAGCTTGGCTCATCAAGATCCACCCTGCTGCAGTCTTTTTTTAATCTGGCACAGGTATGCTGATCCAGAGACAGACATGGGGCAGAGTTGCTACTGGCTCTCACTGTGCCCAACTGCTCATGAGGTGCCAGGGAGGGATGGCAGGTTCTAGCCCTGGCCCGCCACCCCAGCAGAGCCTCGCAACAAGCCAGACAACCCCCCCCACACGATGAGGACCTCCATTTTCCACATCCGGACTTCCCCTTGTCAGAACTCCACCCAGCAGACCAGCCTAGTACAGCCCGGCTCCGGCCTCGTGATTCATCATAAATGCTGGATTTTGAGATGACTACAAGAGTATGCAACCCACACAGCAGAGCCTGGCAAGCTACCCGTGTCGTATTTGATATGCCAGATACCATATAATTAGTAACAATTATAGACCTCATTCCCATGACCTGATGGAATGGTTTGAGGCTCTTTATGTTCCTGGAGCAAGCAGGTTCCCATGATACTTGCATGAGATAGGTCATATGGAGATGTTACTGGTGCCTGCTCGAGCAAATCGAAGATGAACGGGAAGATAGTGACAGTGACAGTGAGATATATGTATATATATATATGTATATATATGTGTGTGTGTGTGTGTATATATATATATATACATATGTATATGTATGTATATATGGTTTGATGTTGCAGGACTCCCCTAAGAGCCTCTGCATCTGCTCTGAATTGCGGCCTGCAAATCACTTGGTAGATAAGGGGGTAGTCTAAATGTGGCAGTTTATCTGACCATGTATTTTGTACTAGCTGGTATAAATATTCTCTCATGCTACCACAATCATCGTGGGACTAGCGAGATCTTACCAGCATATTTGCCTGGCCACATTGGATCCCTAAATAATTAGACCAGAGAGAAATGCTGTTTGCCTCCAAGTAAGCAAGCATGGCTCCCTGATAATTCAAAGGCAACTAAAATACAAAACTACCGTGAAGTAGACAAGACTTGCGAAGGCTTGGAGAAATATTTAACTCGCATTAGTATTAGTCTTTGGTACAGAGACATGCCATCTCAGAAACCCCCTTCTCTACCCTATAAAGGGTAGAGATCTTGGCTCAAGACATTAGCATATAAAAGGGCCTAGGTAAGGTGCTGGGAGAAATTACCTGAGGGCATTTGACCCTCCCTGCTTTCCATAACAGTGGGAGGGAGGTCTGAGTTGCAGGGATATAAAACTAGCCTGCTTCCTTTCACTCTCTCTTGTTGGGCTCTCTCTTTGTGAGCTCCCATCCTTCTTGGAAGTCTTGTCTTTGTCTCCTCTTTACAGGGCCTTTACACATGGTAGCTGCCATTTTGGCCTACACATGGCTGGGGTTCTAGCCAGGAATCCTAAGCACAGGGTTTTTCCTATTGTGGATTTGTATGCTTGAACCTGTGATAAGTAAAGCCTTTTAAAACTGCATTGGATTTCTGAGTCTTCATCCATTCCCTCTGGCTTCGGAGGTAGAAGGGAACCCACTTCCCGGCACTGTTGGGGACCCCGAAGCGTCCCCAACAGTTTGACATGTCTTTTACCTCTCTACTGTGATTATTTTGTCATTTCATCTCCTAAAGCCCCTGAAGCCCTCTCTTTCCCTGGAGCATCTGTGAGTGAGAGAGCAGGCCTGGGCACAAAAGCTTTTTAGTAATGCTAGCTCCTATGGTTCAGTCACCACTTGTACACTCAGCCTCCAGTAGTGATTTAATCACATGAAAACTTAGGCTGTTCTACCTTTTCATCCTCTGAGGAAATGGTAAGGAGCTTTTATTTTCTCTACCTCCTGTTATGTTCTCTGCCTCAGGAGGCATAATCATCAGGAATCTGGGACGGCCCCTTGGCTGTCAGCCACTTTGGTACTTTAGCTCCTTCTGCTAACTTTTTTTATGTTGTATTTAAAAGGTTATGAATAAATTGTTCCAGGGTCTCTAGAATGGAACAGCTCTAAATCATTGATTCCTATGGCATCAGGCTTCTATTTTCTTTGCCCTCTTCCTGGCACTTCCAGATTATCCCTGTCTCTACGAAGAAAAAGAGAATGACAAATGTTTTCCTTAAACTGATATAGTCAGATAAAATAAGCCATTAAAGAATGATGTTTTATTTTGAGTTTTTTTCAATTTTAACATATGACAATAATAATGATCACCTGAAATCACCTCAGAGAAAATATAGCATGGATATTATTGAATGCTTTCATTCCCTGCTGTCTAGAAATAAGATAGTCATCAGTGTTTCCTTCTGGTTTTCTATTATGTTAACTCTTTTCCATGAATTGAAGACAATATCAGGAGACAGATCTTTAATGCTATTTTCCGAAATATTAAATAGGTTGTTCAAGCACTGTTCATTAAATAATTCTAAATTTACTTGATTGGGGATTTGTTGGGTGACATAACCTACTGGCCTTAGACTCCAGCTACACTTAGCTTATGTAAAGAGCTACTCCTGCCTTTAGGGAATCTCCAGAGCAGACACAATGGGAGCCTGGGTAGAATTGGATTGATTTCATAATTTCACTATTTACCATGGCCATATATTCATGTAAGAAGTGCTAATGCCATTTTCTACAAGGTACATTCTGAACTGCTTTCTAGTTCAAAGATGTAGCCCCTCCTTACTCTGCTAGGGAGATTTTGCCTCAGGGAATCAGCTCTGGCATTTGTAAAGCTTGAGCCACTCTGATGATCTGCATTTCAAAAGGGTCATTTACCTGGCCTTCATCTCAAGATGAAACTAGAAACTCTCTAGCTCATTCACCAACATGGCAAGGCATGAACCTCAGGTGACCAAATGCTAACAACCAAGCTTGCAAAGCAATGTACAGAAGCGATAAAGGAAGACCTCAAAGACAGAAGAGCAGATATACTGGAAGATGCATCAGAAGCCAGGAAAAGCATTCACAATGCCGCCTGTCCTTCACCAACTATAAGACCAAGATGACTGCTCTCCAATGTTCTGATGGATCTATCACATTTTCTAGAAAGGCAATGGAGAAAATTATCCATGACTTGTACTCAGATCTCTTTGATAGCCACATCCACCTGCCCACATACCAAATTCTGCAGATGGATAAGTCGTTCCTAACGTTCTCCCTTCTGAAATCCAACATGCCATTTTGTCAGTAAAGAAGGGAACAGCACCAGGCCAAGACAAAGTCAGACCTGAATAGATAAAGAATCTGCCATCAGTACTCATCAATACACTAGCTCGGCTCTTCACACACTACCTGTCCAAATGCAAGGTGCCCTCCCAATGGAAAACCAGCAAGACAGTTCTACTGTTCAAGAAGGGAGACATCCACGACATTGGCAACTATCACCCCATCTGCCTGTTATCTGTCATCTACAAGCTGTTCACTTGAGTCATACTGAACAGAATTGACAGATCATTAGATGAAGGGCAACCTTGCGAGCAAGCTGGCTTCCAGAAAGCATTCAGCACAATCTACCATATCCACATGGTAACCAAGCTCACTGAAGTTTGTAGAGAGTACAAGATGCCGCTCTGTATCATGTTCATTGATTTAAAGAAAGCCTTTGATTCTGTGGCGACTGAAGCAGTCATTGAAGCCCTAGCCAAACAGGGCATTCAAACCCAATACATCAAGATCATTCATGAGCTGTATTATGGATTCACCACTTGGATCTCACCATTCTACAAAGAAATGATCATCAATGTCAAAAGAGGGGTTCGGCAGGGTGACAGCATTTTACCAAAACTCTTCAGCACCACCCTCGAGAACATCATGTGACAATTAGAATGGGAAGGAATGGGAGTGAAGATAGATGGTCGGCAACTACACCACCTCCGCTTCGCTGATGACATCGTTCTAATAACACCAAACATTAGCCAAGCGGCACAAATGCTGGCTGACTTTGACCGAGAATGTGGAAAGATAGGTCTACAGCTGAATCTCAGCAAAACTATGTTCATGAAAAATGAACTAGTTCCAGAGGCCCCATTCACTCTCAATGGAACAAACATCTCTGAATGCAGCAGTTATGTGTACCTAGGTTGAGAAGTCAACATAATGAACAACCTAAATTCTGAGCTGCTCAGGAGGAAGAGAGCAGCATGAAATGCCTTCAAAAACATCGAAGAAATAGCTAAAAGAACAAAGAACCTCTGGCTCCGGGCACATCTCTCTGACTCCACCATTCTCCCTGCATTAACATACGCCTCAGAGACCTGGGCCCTATGAAAGCAGGATGAGAATGCTATTTGGGCCTACCAAAGAGGAATCAAAAGAGATATGCTTGGAATATCACGCCTCACTCAAGTGAAAGAAGGAATCCGGAGCTCTGATGTCCATTGCTGTTCCAGAGTCAGGGATGCTGTCTCGTTTACCAAGGCATCGAAAATCAGATGGGCTGAACATGTAATGCGATTTGGAGATGACTGCTGAACTAGAACCGGTTACCGAATGGATCCCATGGGATGTCAAAAGATCACGTGGCCGCCCACCTACAAGATGGTCAGACTTCCTTGTCAAGACCCTGAAGGAATGGTTTGAGGCTCTTCATATTCCTGAATCAACCAGATGCCATTGGGCTACACTGGCACGTGATAGGGTCCAATGGAAATGTTACTGGTGCCCGCTCAAGCAAATTGACAAATAACAGGATGTCAAGTGATCAAGTGATCATCTCTGGATAGCTCAGATCAAGATGGGCTGGGCTGGAAGGTTTTGGCGAGCTTCTATCTATAAAATAAGCTAGGAGAAAGGAGAAGGCCCTTTTTGCCATTTTTGGCTTCTTGTTCTCTGCTTCTCCTCTCTGTCTCTCTGTTCTCTTCCCTGTTAGGCCTTAGCACATGGTATTGGCCATGTTGGCCTAGGGTTCTAAACCTACACATAACTGGAGCCCAGCTAGGAACCTAAGTTCGAAGTTTTTCCTTTTGTTGGATTGTATACTAGAACCTGTGAGAGTAAAGCCTTCTAAAACTGTGCTGGAGTCCTGAGTTTTCATCCATTCTCTGCTAGCTTTGGAGGTAGAAGGAAACTCGTTCCCTGGTATTGTTGGGGGACCCCAGCAGCTCCCTGACAGGGGTTCTATCTGTTTTACAATTTTACAGTACTGCCAAAGATAAGGTGCCCACATACAACATTCTAACACCATACCCACCTCCATCCAGAGTATCCATTTCCTCTACCATTGTGTCAGAGTTTCCCGGTCATTCCTCCCCCACCTCAACATCTCCACTCCAGTGTCCACACCTTAGTGCCCTTACAAAATGGGAAGCCCTGTTCTGGAGACTAGTTCTTAAATTAAATTGATTTTGGTCCTTTGTTGATGCCTTGCTATGGACCCTCCTTTCATCCCATATGAGAGAGATCAGTCTGTCTCCTTTCAGCTGACTTCACTCAGCATCATACCCTCTACTTGTATTCAAATAGTGACTAATTCAGTGTTTTCATCTTTTTTTAGAACTGAGTAGCATATCATTATGTGTATATACCATAGTTTCCTGTATTTGGACACTCAGGTTGTTTCCAGATGTTGGCAATTGAAAATTGTGATGCAATAAGCATAGAAGAGCAAGTGTCGTTAATGAGTTGAGTTTTGGGGGTCCTTGGGGTAGCTACCTAGAAGTGGAATCTCTGAATAAGATGGGAATTCAAGACCTAGTTTTTGAGAAGTGCTCCTATTGTTTTTCAAATTATTGATTCGGTCAACATTCTGGCTAGCAATAGATTTTGCCTCATATCCACATCAGCACTGATGGTCTTTTTTTTTGGTGGTATGTACTACTCTCACTGGTGTGAGGTAATATTTCATTATTTTTATTTGCATTTCCCTGATGATAAGTAGTGCAGGCCATCTGTACATCTTTATTGGAGAAGTTTCTTCTCATATCTTCTCCCCATATATTGATGAGGTTATCTTTTTTTACCTTGTTAAGTTTTACAAATGTTTTATATATGTTAACATTTTATATATGTTATAAACTCTGTTATGTTAAAAACTCTTTTTCAGATGGATGGTGAAGAAATTTTTTTTTCCAGTCTGTGAATCATATCTTTATTCTGGTCATGAGATCTTTTGTGGTGTAGAAGCTTTTTAATTTGATAGAGTTCCATTTGTTTATCTTTGCTTGTCTTATTTGGCCAATGACATTCAATTCCTGGATATATCTCTAGATTCAATGTCATGAAGAGTTCTGCCTGTTTCCTTAGTAGAGTTTGTAGATTCAGGCTTGATGTTGTTTTTAAATCAAGTTTAGCAGAACATGGATATAGCAGATTCAATCAACATAGATATATAAAGTCTTTTTATTTATTTATGTATTTATTTATTTATTCATTCATTTTTTTGCTTTTTGGGTCACACCTGGCAATGCTCAGTGGTTATTCCTGTCTCTGCACTCAGGAGTTACTCCTGGCAGTGCTCAGAGACCATATGGGATGCCGGGTATCGATCCTGGGTTCACCACATGCCAGGCAAGCACCCTATCCACTGTGCTATCACTCCTACCCCATAGATATATAAAGTCTTGTTTCTTGGAATATTGCCCTCTTAAACAAAACGTTTTCTGCTGTGATTAAATTAAAGATCTCTGTCGGGGCGCTCCGCCGGGTCCCCGACAGTGCCGGGAAGCGAAGTTCCCTTCTACCTCCGAAGCCGGCGAGGAACGGATGAAAACTCAGGAATACGATGCAGTTTTAAAAGGCTTTACTTATCACAGGTTCAGGCATACAAATCAGCAAAAGGAAAAACCCGATGCTTAGGATTCCAGGCTAGAACCCCAGCCATGTGTAGGCCAAGATGGCGACCACCACGTGTAAAAGCTTCCAAGGGGAATGAACGCTCACAAGGAGAGAGATCCCACAAGGAAGAAGGAAGCGAGAGCGGGAACCGGCTAGTTTATATCCCTGTAACTCAGACCTTCCTCCCACTGTTATGGAAAGCAGGGAGGGTCCAATGCCCTTAGGTAATCCCTCCCTGCACCTCACCTAGGGCCTTTACTGTGCTAATGTTTTGAGCCGAAATCTGCTTAGGAATGCTTTTGTAGTGTAGAGAAGGGGGTTTCTGAGATGGCATGTCTCTGTACCTTGACCAACACCAATGCCAGTTAAATATTTCTCCAAGCCTTCACAAGTCTCCTCTATTTCATTGTAGTTTTATATTTTAGTTGCCTTTGAGTATATCAGGGAGCCATGCTTGTTTGCTTGGAAGCAAACAGCATTTCTCTCTGGTCTAATTACTTAGGTGTCCTACGTGGCCAGGCTAATATGCTGGTAAGATCTAGCTAGTCCCACGATGATTGTGATAACATGGGAGAATATTTATACCAGCTAGTACAGCATACATGGTCGGATAAACTGCCACATTTAGACTACCCCCTTATCTACGGAGTGATTTGCGGGAGGCAATCCAGAGCAGATGCAGCGGCCCTTAGGAGTCCTGCAACAGATCTCGACATTAAGTTGCATGTGTAAATCCTAAATGTATTCACAATAATTCTCATATAAAAAGATATAAAAGTGCAATCATATACAAAAGGAAATTTGTTGACGGAGCAGAGAGAGATGTGTGACAGAAATTTTTTGACAGAGCAGAGAAGATGCTGGCCTTGATGATTGGAAAAATGTAACCAAGATATAAGGAATTCTGATAGCTGATGTAGGTAGTACAGATGCCCCACCCCACACCCAGCCCCTCCCACCCCCCCATGCATAGCAGTGAATTCTTGCCCTAAGGCTGTCCAGAGTCACCTTTTGGAACCAGGAACCAAGACTTGATGACACTCATTTACTCTCAATAGACCTTCAGGAAGCTGGATCAGTGTGTCTCTGCCCAGCCCTTAATCCAGTTACATTCCAGAACAGAAGATCCAGCAGGAACAGAGGTCAAGAAAAGGAGATTTTCTAAGAAGACCACTCCCAAAATCTACTCCCCTTGGCAACGGCCCTAGCAACTGACTTTAACTGAGGTTGAAGCCCCCTACCGGAGCAGCTTGAGAAGAAATCTATAAAAGCCATCCTGATCAAAGGATGGCGCGCGATATGCTGCCTGAGCTCATGTGCTGCTTGAGCCCCTGTGGCCAAGGACATATGGTTCCCGAGAATATGTATCACCTGCATCTCCCTCTTGAGATGTGTACTCGCTCACTTTTCCTCCTCCTTCCCCTTCCTAAAACTTCCATGATAAAATCTCTTCTACTTCACTGCTCCTCTCCTCCTGACACTTCTTTTTCTGTGAGGAAGACAAGAACTCTGAGGAAACCCTGGGTAAGACCTCAGACTGACTTTCCTTTCCTGCAGAGAGCAATTCCTCACTCCAGCCTGAGTCTGTGGCTCCCTGAGAAACCTTGGGTGGTGGGGATCAACTTCCATGCCTAGAGATCAAGCGGACATCAGGTGTGGCTTGACAGTCACCTCGTGAGGCTGTGGGGCTCAGGCCCACATTGTGCAAGTGCTCATCACAGACTTTTTAGTCCTTAGCCTGCCCAGCAGGTCATGGGCAGCAGAGGTGACTGGGGGAGAAAGAAACCACCTCTCACCCCTTCCTGCCTCACAATAAACCACCCGTGAGATTTATGTGCTATCACATAAATAGGATAGGATTTATACATGCAACCTTTGTATATGTCTGCACTTTTATATCTTTTTATAAAAGAATTATTGTGAATATATTTAAGATTTACACATGCAACCTAATGTCAAGACCTTTAATTTAATCACAGCAGCAAAGGCTTTGCCTAAGAGGACAATACCCCAAGAAACAAAACTTTATATATCTATGGGCGGGACCCAGATTCGATACCCGTGCTATCTACATCAATAGCCACTAGATGTAGAAACAATGAGAAGCAGAGTCTCTTCTAAGCCCTCCAGAAAGATAGGCCCCACTGTTAACTAAATTCCACCTATGGGAACTTCAAGTTTGACCCTCCACTCCTGGAAACTTAAGAGAATAAACTTTTCCTAGTGCCACACATCATTTTTTAATTCATTTGGCACCTACATACTTTGCTGATACAGCAAGACAAAATTAAACATAAAATTCCATGTCATGAGAGGCATGCTTTCAAGTGTAGTAATTTTGAAAATTTAAAACTGAAGAAAAACCAAGAGCCCTTGTAAAGAAAAAAATCATGTTTTCCAGAATGTTAGTTCTGAGAATTTTGAGAATCTTCTGCCCCTGAGAATATTTTGCTATTAAAAACAACACCTTGCTGTGAAACCAAGGCCAAAGCTAGACAATTTATTTAAGGTTTTTTTTTTCTCCTTTTGCTATAAAGCTATTGGTCTGTCATGCCAACTGCATCTCTAAAATTACACCACAAAGACATCGAGTTTTGTACATATCCTGACTGCCGCATCAGGCTAACCAGCATCTCTCCGCTGGGTTCTGACAACAAATCCCTACTTGTACTGCAGCTTCATTTCCCTGCCCTACCCCCACCATTACCACTTTCCCATCCAATGTCATATTTAGTACATGCAAATTAAGTGTTACTCTCCTACTTGAAACCTTCTGTTTCATTCTCATTTCATCTAATATAATCATTCCCTGAAGTACCAAGTCCAACAATACTTGGATCCTGATCATCTCTCTAACTTTGCTAAGTAACAATAAATCTACCACACATATTAACTATCTTATTCTTTTCTTTTCTATCACTTTATTGAAGTATAAATAACACGTAAATAACTATAGCTTAAGGAGTCTGGAGAAAGACTTGGAAGAAAGAATTTATATATTCTAGCAGCAGTTGGAACCCTAAGGAGTACTTTATATGATTTATTTTATTTTACATTTCTTTACTTCTTTCCTGATTTAAAATTTGTTTTCAAAAAAAAGTTTACTCCTGTCCTTCAGGTTTTGTGATGTCCAGAATTCTTTCCTCTCTCGTTCTCTCTCCCTCCTTCTCTCTCTCTCTCTCTCTCTCTCTCTCTCTTTCTCTCTCTCTCATACATACACAAAACACAAACACAGAGGCACAGTTGTGATGCTCACACACATAATTGTGGTGCCCATCAGGGATAATACACTAGGTTATCATTGTCTCACACAATGATGTGCCTCTTGTCAGATACCACACTCCTAGTTATGGTATTTACACACATGCTCTTTAAATGTGTTGCTTTTGCATATTCTGGTAGGTTTCATGCTCACACGGTATGTATTTCTGGCCACAGTACTAGTTGTGGGGTATCATAGACCTAGTTGAGGTGTTTTCACACATGAACTGTGGTATTTGGGATACCAGACAGCTGCATTTTCAGGATTTCTCTTAGCACACACCCTACATTTGTAAGCTCCTTAGTCACTGAGCCATATTCCAGCCTTTCTCTAAGGGTAATTCAAATGGGAAAACAGCTTCTCTCATTTAAAAAAATATGTTTTGGAGAAAAATTGGAAAATAGACTGCAGGATATATAAAGCGAAAGGTAAAAAAAAAATCAATGGTATATTAGCAAGATAGCCTAAGAAGAGATGATAACTCAGTCTAGAAGAATATTAATAAAATTATACGGTAAATAATGTTATGGGCTATATTTTGGAAGTAGAGCTATCAAGGTTTTATGGAGGGGTGAAAGAAAGTGACAAAAATTACATGGCTGGTAATGAGAAAGAAGACAGAGAAAGTGAACTTGGTAGGATGGAAAGATATGAGAGGTTGAGCATTATTTGGAAATATGTATCAGGAGAACACTATTCGGGCCACCCAAAGAGGAATAGAAAGAGCTATACTTGGAATATCATGTCTCACTCAAGTGAGAGAAGGAATCTGGAGTTCCAACCTCCGTTGATGATCTAGAGTCAGGGATGCTGTCTCATTTGTCAAGGTGTCAAAAATCAGATGGGCTGGACATGTAATCTGATTTGGAGATGACCGTTGGACTAGAGCTGTTACCGACTGGATCCCAAGGGATGTCAAAAGATCACAAGGGCAGACTTCTTCAAGAGCCCAAATGAATGGTTTGAGGTTCTTCATATTCCTGGAGCAAGCAGATGCCATTGAGCTACACTCGTCACGTGACATGGAGAAATGGAAGCGCCACTGGTGCCCGCTCGAGCAAATCGATGAATAATGGGATGTCAAGTGATCAAGTGATCAGGTAATCCAGTACACTTAACAATTAGATGTTTTGATGCAAGATAAGAGAAGAACCTCACTTGCAAGCTTGAATTTGAGAGTTACCAAGTTACAGACACTATGGAAATGGACATACTCACCATGGAAGAGTGTAGGAAAGGAGCTTCAGAGCTGACTCCTGAGTGATGAAGAAAGAGGTATCAAAGAAAATATAGTGGGAGCCGGAGTAATTGCACAGTGGGTAGGGCATTTGCCTAGAACGTATTCAACCTGGGTTTGATCCCTGGCATCCAATATGGTCCCCACAGCACCGCCAGGAGTAATTCCCTGAGCAAAGAGCCAGGACTAACCCCTGAGCATTGCCTGGTGTGACCCAAAAAGCAAAAAAAAAAAAAAAAGAAAAGAAAACATAGCATGACCATAATTAAATGCTTTTGTTCCTTGCTGTCTAGAAAGAAGATACTTATCAGCTTTCTATTATGTTAAATCCCTTCCATGCATTGAAGACAATATCAGGAATGTCAAATGATCAAGTGATCAGGAGATAATTCTGTAATGCTGTTTTTCTAAATATAAAATTAGTTGTACAAGCACTGCTTATTAAATGATTCTAAATTTTATTGGTCAAAACGGCAGCTTGATTATAGAACATTTTTTTTTGTTCTTGAGTTCTCTTTTCCTCCACAGTTCTGTCTCTTTACACACTAATAATTTTTATTAACCAATAAAAATTTTTATCAGTGGTAACCATTTGAATATTTTATCCAATCATGAATAAAAAGCTCAAGTGTTAAAATTTTACAACATGTTCTTTTTTATTAATCTGTTTGCTTTGCAAATTAAACTTTCAGGTCATCATAGTTTAACAAAAACATTCTCCATTATTTTACAGATATAAAATTAAATTATAGGGATCCATTAATGTGTTTGCATTGCACATGGTTTACCAAGATTCAATCTATGCCTCCACATATGGTCCTCTGAGCACAAAGTCAAGAGTAGTTCCTGGGTTATTCTAAGTATTACCCCAAAACATTAATTGACTAGTTAATAATACATATCCATGAACTTAAATTGTCAAGCTTCCTATATTTACTTTACATAAGTAATCTGCTTTATCTTTATAGTTTGTCAAGCCATTTGAAAATGTTCTTACAAGATTTTTCTTAGCTCATTTATATAAACCTTCATATTTTACTTTTATTCTTTATTTAGTTCCTATTTCCCGCTTTTGGTGGATTAATCTCATGGAACTGAAAAACAGCTTTTTGCAATAAAATTCTTGGCACTAGAGAAAGAAATCTTTTCATTGTGAAATTTGTAATTTCATTGTGACATTTAGAATGCATCTCCAAGTTAGAATAAGTTTGAGTAATTCTAAATCATTTCCATGAAAAATACTCATGAACAATGCAGCAGGTTTCCATGGAGAGACTCACACGTGTACACACACACACATACACACACACACACACACAGTCTTCAGGAAACATAACAACAGCAGCTGTGTGATAAGGACAATATAGTAGCCCATGTCCAAAGCTGGCTCCTTCTAAGATAAACAAGCCTGGACACAGGCAAGCAGGAGATTGGATACAGCATCCCAGGTTCTCTCTAGGGACTGGCAACTTCAATATACCAGTTTAGAACACGGTTCTCTCAGATATGCCAGTGACAGTAGATGCAAGTGTGTGAGACTTGCTCACTCGGGAAGTCATCAGTGCAGGGGAGGGGAGGGAGGAGAATTCACTGCATGCATGTAAATGGAGATAATAAAGAGTGTGTGTTCTGCCATTGGACAGATGGAGCCCTGAGTCAGAAGCTGAACATAGAAATTACAATTGATGTCTTCCATTGCCCACTGAGTGTTTGCTCTGGGCTCTTTTTGCAGAGCCCCTTTAATGGAAGGATTCCTCTGTGCCCTACTCAATGGCCACATATTTATATATATTTGGAAGAGCACCCAAGTAGTACTCAGGGTATCAGTCTAGGGCCTATCCTAGAAGTTCTCAGCCCACATGGATATGATGCTTTCTGAGCCCCGTGGTGCCAAGGACCACACTGGGAGTGTTGTAAGGGTCCTCAGGGTTACCCCTGGCCAATGTTTGGGAGCTCATGCAGTGCTGAGGATTCAACCCAAGTCTGGCATGTGCAAGGCCTGCTTAGATGGCAGTAATTTATGTATGTTATCTCATGCCATACTTATGAAACCCAACCTGGGATTGTTTCCATTTCTAGATCACTTTCTAGTCTCCCAGCATTCTGAAGCTTTCCTGAGCCACTTGGTCTGAAGTGAGAGGGTCACAATCATAGCGCAGAGAATTGCATGTGGAGTCAATACCTTTACTCTTGTACAAAATATTCCACTGTATCTCATCACGCTGTCTCTTACTGGGGCACTGACCCATGTGGAACTAGTTGGAAGACAAAGTTTTTCCGGGCATCTTATTCATCGGTATGGGTTAGTTTGCTGTATTGGGAGTGCCCTCTCTGACATTTAGGTTGACCCCTCCTTAGTTTGGATTGTGGTTCAGTGATAAAGATACTTTCTTATGTATGTGACTGGTGAGGTGGTTCTCTATACCACCCTGCTACCATTGAGCTCATAATAGTGAACCTTTAGTTAACCTAAGCAGTGAAAAAAAACGCTGGGTCTGATAACTGGGTGCTGTTGTGCAAGCACCTAAAATCTTTCATGTTAGAAAAGGGAAGACTGTTGCAGGACTCCTCTAAGAGCCTCTGCATCTGCCCTGGATTGCCTCCTGCATATCACTTCATAGATAAGAGGGTAGTCTAAATGTGGCAGTTTATCTGACCATGTATTCTGTACTAGCTGGTATAAATATTCTCTCATGCTACCACAAGCATCGTGGGACTAGCTAGATCTTACCAGCATATTTCCCTGGCCACGTTGAATCTCTAAGTAATTATACCAGAGAGAAATGCTGTTTGCCTCCAAGCAAACAAGCATGGCTCCCTGATAACTCAAAGGCAACTAAAATACAAAACTACTGTGAAGTAGACGAGACTTCTGAAGGCTTGGAGAAATATTTAACTGGCATTAGTATTAGTCTTTGGTACAGAGACATGCCATCTCAGAAATCCCCTTCTCTACCCTATAAAGACATTTCCAGGCAGATCTTGGCTCAAAACATTAGCATATAATAGAGCCTAGGTGAGGTGCTGGGAGAAATTACCTGAGGGCATTTGACCCTTCCTGCTTCCCATAATAGTGGGAGGTTTGAGGTGCAAGGGTGGGAGATGGACATTGGTGAGGGCGGGTGCTGGAACATTCTGTGTCCGAAACCTCCAAACGTGAACAGCATTGTAATTGTATATCTCACGGTGGTATAATAAAATGTTAAAAAAAAACAGCCTGCTTCCTCTCTCTCTCTCTCTCTCTCTCTCTCTCTCTCTCTCTCTCTCTCTCTCTCTCTCTCTCTCTCTCTCTCCTCTCTGGGCTCTCTCTTTGTGAGCTTGCACCCTTCTTGGGAGTCTTGTCTTTTTTCTCCTTTTTACAGGGCCTTAACATGTGGTTGCCGCCATCTTGGCCTACACGTGGCTGGGGTTCTAGCTGGGAATCCTAAGCACAGGGTTTTTCCTATTGCTGACTTATATGCCTGAACCTGTGATAAGTAAAGCCTTTTAAAACTGCATCGGATTCCTGAGTCTTCATCCATTCCCCACCGGCCGGAGGTAGAAGGGAACTCACTTCCCGGCACTGTCAGGGACCCCGTGACGTTCCCGACAGAAGACTAATCTTTTCTTCTCACAGATATTTAAAGGTTGGAATAAAACAGCTTATAGTCCCAGAAACATTCTCCTTTCTCTTTTTTTTTCACCATTGTTCTCAGATAATAATCCTATTTTTTGAAAGAGAGAGAAAAGATAATTTGTGTGATCAGAGAGAAAGAGAAATTGCCAAATCTTAGTAGTGTTTGAAAACTTAGTCTTAGTAGTGAGGTTTATCTTTTAATTAAAAAGTTTATATAATATGTGTATTGGATTTTTTTTTCAAATTTACAAAAGGAACCACCTTACATTTTAATCAGAAGAAAATCTAGAGACAGTGTCACTTCACCAGAGAATGGGTTTTTGCTAAAACATTCCCTTTTATCTAAGCAAGCATAAATATCAGGTTGTATGCTCTCTTGTGGTTACAATGTCCAAGCTTTCCTGAGATACTTCTCGAATTCCACTCCTCATGATTTTCTCCATTATCTGTGTATAAATTTGCTCCAGTGCAGTCTATAGAAGTAATTTCATTTGGCTCTCTGGACAGCAGCCAGGGGACCACTCTGCTGTGTGGACCCACTAGGTTGCCCTGTCTTGCAGCTTTGGTGGTTACATACTTCCAGGTTGACAAAACCCCAAAGCCACTGGCAGGTTCTACCCAGAACACTCACCCTAATAACACCTAAAAAACATCACTCATAGGTATTTTGGTATATTGCTCTCCTTCACCTTGATTCCAAATCATTACCACATAAAATGTATGCAAAGCTTAACTGAGCTCTAATATTAACTAACAGACAACATTGTCTGGTTCCTGCATTTTAAACTGAGAGATAGAGTGATTCAATAATTAGGCCTATAATTAAATCACAAAATTAAGTTCAAGCACACCATGAATATGCAGTGCTTTATAATTGAAATAATTTTTAAATGCATTCTCATTTTCCACCAAAGTAATTGAAAACTACTTACTTTCATTAGAACATAGATTTACTATTAAATACTGGCATTCATTTTTCTGATCATTAGCTTAAACAGTAACAACAAATTTAGTATGCATAAAGGATATCAGAAGCATCAAGGTTGCCATCGCCCCTGTGGGATAAACTTGCCCTCTCTCCTTTTAGCCCTCACCTGGTCTAAAAATATGCACATTATTTTTACCATGAGCACATCAGAAACTCAGGCTGTTCAGCATGTTGATAGATTGTGGTGAGCGGAATTTGCCCTGAAAATTAAAGGAATACTAATTGTTTTATACATAATTTCTACAGAAAATTTTCAAAAATTTATCTTTAGAATGTTGTTTAAACCATTCATCTTGTTGAAGATTCATATTTCTACGAGTGGAGTGATTTTTTATGAAAGAATGAGAGAATTAGAATATAGCCAGAAAGGGGCCTGATCTGTAAAATCCTCTGTCCTAAGAAGAGTATTTCCTGATTCCGCCCTCGCTGTGGCCAATGCTTTGGTGTTTTCTATGGACTTAATAGAGGTAACCCAAATTTGGTCTCCTTCTCTTCAGTATCTTAGGTTCATAGTCAGAAATAACTAGACCTCAAGGACACTAAAAAGTGAATCTTTACTAGACTATTGATCTAATGGAATGGGGAAGACCAGACCCCATAAGCTCAAGTATGCAAGACCTGAGCATGAGGTAGAACTCAATCTAACAAATACTGGGCACGCTATATCCACTAGAGCATTAGAGAGACTTTATGGCATTTTCCCATGGAGCTGCTGTGGAGAGCAGTGAACAACAGCAGATGGCTCGCTGGGAGCTGGAAATGATATGACCAAACCTGACTAAATCAGGAAAGTGGGTGACTCACTGCTGTGAACAGAACAGGGAGGTGCTGCCTGGAACAAAGAAGCCAGACCTGGTCACTGAGACTAGAAGAGTCAGAAGTTCAAGCACTTATTTTTCAGGCATTCAGGCACAAGCAAAAAATATTAACAGATCAAGCTGATATGAGTAATGTGCCTAGATTTGCAAGCTGAGGTCTCCCAGCATCTCCTAGGGCCATTTCATTTTCTGTTTGCTCATCTTGACCAGTGTCATTTGTCTTTATAAACATACACACCAGCTGTAATTCCTCTTACATGACTAATGGAGGGAGAGCAATCCCTAATGCTCAAATTGCAATAGCATTCTCATTGACCTTGGGAAATGTGAGGTTTCTTTTCACAGAGCAAACAAAGACATGGTACCATTTTTGACTAGGCCATCTTTGCACTTGGGCTTTATGCAGTGATGGACAGTCTTTTCACACACTGCCTTGACCATTTTCTGAAGACTTGGGGAAGAAGAGGCATACCTGAATTTTCACTAGTGCACTTAAATCATGCTATCACACACTTCTTTTTCAATAAAAATATGTATTAAAAGCTAACATAGCACCCAGCCAAAGAGCTAAATGTAGAGTATTTCTTAAATATTGCTCTACTTTCTTATATTTCATTTATTACGGCTAATATTTTTGGATGATCATTATTAAAAATATAAACAGACTAACACAGGGTTTCATACAAGTCAAAGCAAACTGAATATGTAACTGGGTTTTGGCACGTTCCTCTGTAAAGTGCTGCCTGGGATGTGGTCTGTGAATTCTGTGAGCTGATACAGTCAAGTATGAAGAATGATTATAACAGTGGGGACTGAAGCTCCATTTTTAGAGGCTGAGTTTGGAATAGTCTCAATCACTTGAGAGTTTCCATTTTCATTTCAATATTTCCTCTGATTTAGTGAATTGTTTGTGTATTTACACACAAGTTTCTTTTGACATACAAAATCTTTTTTAATTAGATCTAATCAAATTTGGGCTTTCTGTTTTTGTTTTCCACAATGCATTTTATTGTTTCTAATCTCAGGAGTTAAGTTTGTAAATGCTGTGCTATGTAGTTTCTGCAGATTGTTTTTCAAGTGACCATATCCAGTTTTCCCAACTCCGTTTCCTGAAGGGTCTTTCCTTGATCTATTTCATGCACCCAACTCCTTTGTGAGCATTACCTAAACAACCCACAGTATATTACTGAACAGAATTTATAATAATTGCTATAATTGTTTTGTAGATAAAGGAATAAATCTATGGTCATTTGAAAAGCATTTTGTACAAAATAGGTCTTTGAATATATGCAGATAGAAGCTACATATATAATTTATGCATAGACATTAGAAACACATATTGCGATACTTTGTGAGAGAAACTGACAAAAATTTCAAAACGTTTCATGAAAAATCTTGAGCTTCTAATTGTTAATTTGAGGTTCTAGTATAGAGTTAATGGGTGATTTCCTACTAATGTAATTCGGCACAATTATGGCTCTCAAATATTCCTTCTCTAAACTCTGAAACTTAATCCATGGAGAGGTGAATATGTCCCATAGCACGGAAAAGGGAATTTTAGTATGAGCCAAAAATAGGTTGCTAGTTAGCTGACCTTAAAATTCAAGAGGTTGTCTCAGATGATTCCTTGTGCTCAGTGTAATCACAAGTCCTCTTAAAAGATGAAGAAGACCTCTGTGTTAGGATCATGCGATATGAAAAACTTGAGAGGTCATTGCTGTCTTGGATGATGAAGAAGGACATAAGCCAATAAATGGTAGCAGGCTCTTGAAGCTAGAAAGGACAAGAAAAATGATTCTCTATAGTTTGCAGAAAAATGCAAAGTCACACTAACACCTTAATTGGTCTACCCCCCCCACAAGAGCCATCTATGTCCTCTGACATCAGTTTCATTCTAATACATAAGACTTGTTTTATTACTTCTAAATTTTTAGATATTTGTTTTAACAGCAAAGAAACTTTGATAGTATATGTGCACCCATATTAAGGACACTGACAACTCAATCAGATTACTGGAGCATCTGCTTTAAATTTAATTTTCATTAAATACAATACAGTATGATATATATAGTATATCACAGCTGAATTTCAACCTTAGAATGTTCCTTCCAACACCAACACACTATGAGTGTCAACTTTCCTCCACCAGTGTCCCTAGGTCCCTCCCACCCCTCCACTCTCCCTTCTTGACAAGCACATTTTTAAGATATCTATCTATCTATCTATCTATCTATCTATCTATCTATCTATCTATCTATCTATCTATCTATCTATCTAGTCTATCTGTCTAGTCTATCTGTCTGTCTATCTGTCTCTCTATCTGTCTGTCTATCTGTCTCTCTATCTGTCTGTCTATCTGTCTATCCCACACCACTAACATGCTTAATGACCAGGCCCCTATTGTTGTGGATCTCTTTTCCATGTGTATTAGTATAAAATAACAAAACACCTATAATGTGTGGACTGTCCTCAGTTATGGGTTATGCCCATGGTCAATTCTTATAGCTTAACTTCAGTGGTGAGCCATCAGTTGATAACACTCATTTCAAAGAGGGTCAAAAAGCAGTAATCACCATGCTTAAAGGAGGACCTGTACAGAATAAAATAGTGTATATGGTACTCAAACTCTTGTACTGTTCTATTTACTACCTTTCCTGATGAAATTTGTAAGGCAGAATGTTTGTGATACCGTTACTAATATTGATACCACTCACTTTTCTACTTCATATTCTATTTCAGCTAGGTCTACTTTCTATTGGTTTTTCTGTGTTTTATTTATTTTTTGGGGGGTCACACCTGGTGTTGTTGAGGGATTGCTTTTGTACCTGCAATCAGAAATCATTCCTGCTGGTGCTCTGGGGACTATATGTGGTGCCAAAGATTGAACCTGGGTGCAAGACGAATGTCCTACCTGCTATATTATATCTCTAGACATTATTAATCACTATCATTATCATTATCTTCCCATTCATCATCAATTTGCTCTAGCAGGCTCCAGTAATATCTCCATATGTCCTGTCTCATGCTAGTAGAGCCCAAGGGCATCTGCTTGCTCCAGGAACATAAAGAGCCTCAGACAATTATATTAGGTCATGGGAATGACCTAACATAATTGTTACTGGTATTTGGCATATCAAATATGAGATGGGCAGCTTGCCAGGTTTGCCGTGCAGGTGGCATACTCTTGTAGTCACCTCTAAATACAGCATTTATTGATGAACCAATAAAATAAAAAAAACCCAATTTTTTAAAATCTGGCCCAGGTATGCTAATCCAGAGACTTACAGACATGGGGCAGAGCTGTTACTTGCTCTCCCTGTGCCCAGCCACTCACGAGGTGCCCAGGAGGGATGGCGGGTTCTAGCCCTGGCCCACCACCCCAACAGGGCCTCACAACAAGCCAGATGACCCCCACCCCACTCCATAAGGGCTGTCATCTTCCACATCAGGCTTCCCTCTCATCAGAGCTCCACCCAGCAGCAGATGAGCCTATCACAGCCCGGCTCGTGTGGTTCATCAATAAATGCTGTATTTAGAGGTGACTACAAGAGTATGCCACCCACACGGCAAGCCTGGCAAGCTGCCCTTGTCGTATTTGATATGCAAATACCAGTAACAATTATATTAGGTCATTCCGATGACCTAATATAATTGTCTGAGGCTCTTTATGTTCCTGGAGCAAGCAGATGCCCTTGGGCTCTACTAGCATGAGACAGGACATATGGAGATATTACTGGTGCCCACTCTAGCAAATAGATGATTAACGGGAAGATAGTGATAGTGATAGATGAACCAAGCCAGGCTGTGATAGGCTCATCTGCTGGATGGAGTTCTGACGAGAGGGAGGTCTGGATGTGGAAAATGGTGGCCCTCAAGGAGTGGGGAGGGTCGTCTGGCTTGTTACGAGGCTCTGTTAGGGTGGTGGACCAGGGTTAAAACCTGCCATCCCTCCCGGGTGCCTCATGAGTGGCTGGGCACAGGGAGAGCTGGTAGCAGCTCTGCCCCATGTATGTGAGTCTCTGGATCAGCATACTTGGGCAGGATTGAAAAAAAACTGCTGGAGCAGTAGCCAAGCAGTACGTAGGGCATTTGCCTTGTATGCGGCCAGCCCATGCCAGCCCGGGTTTGATTCCCGGCATCCTATATGGTCCCCTGAGCACTGCCTGGAGTAATTCCTGAGTGCAGAGCCAGGAGAAACCACTGAGCATTGCCGGGTGTGAAACCCCCAAAAAAAAAAACTGCTGCAGGGTGCGTGTCGATATTCTGGACTGAGATAGGCTCGTCTGCTGGATGGAGTTCTGATGAGAGGGAGGTCTAGATGTGGAAAATGGCAGCCCTGATGGAGTGGGGGCATTGTCTGGCTTGTTGTGAGGCTCTGCTGGGGTGGCAGGCCAGGGTTAAAACCCACCATCCCTCCCGGGTGTCTTGTGAGCAGCTGGGCACAGGGAGAGCTGGTAGCAACTCTGACACATGTCTGTGAGTCTCTGGATCAGCACACCTGGGCTGGATTGGAAAAAAAAAACTGCTGCAGGGTGGGTGTCAATGATCCGGGCTGTGATAGACTCATCTGCTGGATGGAGTTCTGGTGAGAGGGAGGTCCGGATGTGGAAAACGGTGGCCCTCATGGAGTGGGGGTTGTCTGGCTTTTTGCGAAACTCTGCTGGGGAGGCGGCCAGGGTTAGAACCCGCCATTCCTCTCGGGCTCCTGGTGAGCAGCTGGGCACAGGGAGAGCTGGTAGCAGCTCTGCCCCATGTCTGTGAGTCTCAGACACTATTAGTAATATTTTTAAAGAAATCATACCTGTTTCTGTTGCACCTTTTATAAATAAATATAAACTTAGTTTAAAAATAATTGCAAAGTATCACTGTCTTCCGGTTCATCATTGATTTGCTCGAGCGGGCCCCAGTAACATCTCCATATGTCCTGTCTCATGCTAGTAGAGCCCAAGGGCATCTGCTTACTCCAGGAACATAAAGAGCCTCAATCCATTCCGGAATGAGGTATATAATTGTTACTGGTATTTGGCATATCAAATACAACACGGGTAGCTTGCCAGGCTCTGCCGTGCAGGTAGCATACTCTTTTTAGTCATCTCTAAGTCCATCATTTATTGATGAACCGAGCTGCCGCTATGCGCCACGCGAGCCAGGCTGTGATAGGCTGGTCTGCTGGGTGGACTTCTGACGAGAGAAGTCCAGATGTGGAAAATGGAGGCCCTCATGGAGTGGGGGAGTCGTCTGGCTTGTTGCAAGGCTCTGCTGAGGTGGCGGGCCAGGGCTAGAGCCCGCCATCCCTCCTGGGCGCATTTGAGCAGCTGGGCACAGGGAGAGCAAATAGCAGCTCTGCCCCATGTCTGTCTCTGGATCAGTATACCTGGGCCGGATTAAAAAGATTGTAGCAGGGTGGATCTCGATGAGCCGGGCTGTGATAGGCTGGTCTGCTGGGTGGACTTCTGACGAGAGAGAAGTCCGGATGTGGAAAATGGAGGCCCTCATGGAGTGGGGGTCATCTGGCTTGTTGCAAGGCTCTGCTGAGGTGGCGGGCCAGGGCTAGGAGCCCGCCATCCCTCCTGGGTGCCTTTTGAGCGGCTGGGCACAGGGAGAGCAAGTAGCAGCTCTGCCCCATGTCTGTCTCTGGATCAGCATACCTGGGTTGGATTAAAAAGATTGCAGCAGGGTGGATCTTGATGAGCCAGGCTGTGATAGGCTAGTCTGCTGGGTGGACTTCTGATGAGAGAAAAGTCCGGACGTTGAAAATGGAGGCCCTCATGGAGTGGGGGGGGGTCGTCTGGCTTGTTGCAAGGCTCTGCTGGGGTGGCGGGCCAGGGCTAGAGCCCGGCATCCCTCCTGGGCGTCTTTTGCACGGCTGGGCACAGGGAGAGCAAGTAGCAGCTCTGCCCCATGTCTGTCTCCAATTTCAAAGTACCCAACCATAATTTCTAAACAAGGCAGTTTAGACTAGTATGTATTTTTTTTTCCTCCTCTGAGAAGGTATATTGGTTACTTTATTCATTTACAAGTCTTTTGTTCATCAAAGGCATAACAAAGCCAAGGGATAAAATAAATGATAAAATGTTGATTTATCAAGTATTTCTTTATATATTTTCTACAGGACAGTCTAATTTAAAAACTCATCAATTCATATATAGATTTGTTTCTTACTCTTGGGATGAATGTACTAAATGAATAGAACTGAATATTCTAAATGAATAGAACTGACTTCAAATAACATTCCAGGTAATTGTAGAAAAGCAGATGAAAGATTTATGCTCTGTTGGTTTGCATTGGGTCAAAAATATGAACATTTGAAATGGTAATAGGATAAAAAGTCAAGTGTGCTCATTTTCCCCCTATCTTTTTATGCCTCTCTTGTTAAAAATCCACAAGCCAAATATTAAGTTAGACATGAAAAGTATTCTAAACAGCAGGATGTCGGATTCTTCTCTTTACTGAAGGGAGCATGGTTTAAATAATTCTTCAGTAGGACCAGACATCTGTGCTACACTTGGCTCTAGGTAAAAGCCCTTTGCCTATCTTTTAACCTTGCAGCATCTTTACTACCATTCCTTTAATTAAGTTCAAGAAACAAACAGGGAGATGAGGAGGAAACTACCACACACAGGGGGTGACCCTCTAGTCAAAGTCTCTGATGGAATCCAGGACTGCAGAAGAGTGCCAGGAGAACAAATAGGGAGAGACTGTTTCAATGGGCAGAATTTACATAGGAATCAGAGAGTCATGAGACTGAGGCGAACAGTTCCTTGAGCTACAAATGAGACAGGGAAAGGCAGAGAATTCATTTCAGGACATTAAAATAGTAAGAAGTGATCTATCTCAGAATTGTATGTCACAATGAAAACATGTGAGAAAAGTAAGCCTATGTTGATAATTAAGATTGTTTTCCACCAATTATCAGCGTTTCAAAAGAGCTTTATTGATGTAGATGGACTACCATATGCACAATTGATTTCTCATTGGCACATAATTGTGTAAATGTACTTATTTTGAATGAAAAAAAATCTGCTGGGTTTTAATCAATTATTTCAAACGCAATACTTAACTTTTCTGTTAAACTATTAATGCTAACTCAGATGTATATTGGTTGAAAATGTATTTATTTTCAAATGTCTGCCATGTTTCTACCAAAGGAATTTATGAGCTATAGGCATATATTTTCAGTAAATATCAAAGGTCAACTATAAGAGAGAAAGGATAGAAAATGCAATCTATCCATAATATTAAAACAAAGAATTAACTTCTATAGTTTTCTGATTTCTTAAAAATTTAGACTCATAACAAAATAGCAGAATTACTATCTAAATTAATAAAATTACTCTGTACAGGTAAATAAGTTCCCTTGCCCATAATTAAGCTACCAATAATACAGTGTGGACCAGAGTTATTTTAAGTAGAGTTTTAGAAATAAATGATATTATTGAGGGCATTCTTTGTCTTGAAAAACCAAAATGATTGCAAATCAATTCTATAGAATACCTCTGCTCAAGGCATTTGCAAAGCTTCCTTTCATTGCTTCTCTGTATACTGTCCTAGGTACTGTTACAGACTCTATTAATGATTCATACTTGTGTCCTGGTCTATGTAGGCAGATTATAGATTATACAGAATTGTCTGTACTAGGGCAGGAATGGCTCAGTGATGACTCAGGGATGGCTCAATTGTTCTGCATGCGTGAGGTTCTAGGTTTTGTTCCTAACACTGTATTATTACCCAAATATTGCCCACTGCAAGTGCCCCAAGCACCAAGTTAGGAATAGCACCCAAGCACACCTAGTGTAAGCCCAGGCTTCTAGGCTGAGGACTGATCTCTATTCAAGAAGATATATTTCTTTTACTCATTTATTTATTAATTTTGCTTTTTGGGTTACACCTGGCAATTCTCAGGGGTTACTCTTGGCTGACACTCAGAAATTATTCCTGCTAGTGCTTGGAAGACCATATTGAATGCAAAAGGACTAAACCTGAGTTGGTTGTTTACAAGGCACTGGATTATAGCTCCTGCCCCTAGAAGACCTATTTCAAAGAACCTGCTGCTCAGGATGTTGACAACATTAGGAAAAAATAACTGAGAAAAAGCAGGAAAAGTTCAAAGAAATTTTTAAAGTGAAATTGAGGTAGGTAAGATAGAGAAGGGTTCAACAGTAATACTTGGAGATAGTAACACTAGACTAGAACTGAGTATTGAAAGTAGGTAAAGGAATATGCATGCCAGTATTGCAAACTACAATATACAAAATGAAAGAGAGAAAAAGAAAGAGAGAGAGAAGTAAATTGCCTGCTGTAGAGAGAGGTGGGGGGACTGGGGACATTGGTGTTGGGAAATGTGCACTGGTGGAGAAATGAATATTGGAATACTGTATGGCTAAAACCCAGTCATGAACAGCTTCATGATGATACATGTATACATACATACATGTGTATATATGTGTATACTTGAATGTTTCATACACATGGTTGTGTATATCTAGATTTAAAAAACATTCAGGTATACATATGTATACACATATGTACACACATATGTATTCTTGAATGTTTTGTTCTCATTGTTGTGCATATCTAGATTTGCTTCAAAATATGTCAGCATCACTAGCAGCCAGGAACCCTGACAAAATATTTTGTCTAGCTTCATATAGAACCCTTGTTCCTTAATGGCATTTTGCTGACAAATTTGTTACTGTGGCAGTTTGAATTTGATAAAACCTATTTAGAGTAGGGTTTTTGTTTCTTTATATTTTAAAAAATTTTCCTGCTTTGCTTTATTTGTTTCATGTTGCTTTATTTTGTTTTCTTTAACTTTGCTTTGCTGTTTTATATTGCTTTGATTTGTTTAGTTTGGTTTGGCTTTGGGGATTACGTGTAGTAGAACTAAGAGCTACTTCGTGCTCTGTGCTCTGGTGCTCATGATGTTCAGGGGAATCGAACCTGAGACTCTCAGGTGTGAAGAACTCATTCGGAGTCAGCCCTGTGAATCTCAACCTTCTGAATTCCAGAGAACTATCTCGCTCATCCATGTGTGGGTACGTGTGTTTGTGTGTTTAATAAAAATTCTCCTGTACTTTTTGTCTAGAACAGTCTTCTCCTTTAAAGTTAAAATATAAATATCACTAATGCTTTTATATTTTATGAATTTTTAAAATATCAGAATAAAACTAAAGGTTTTATATGGTGATGCATGTTCTCTGCATAGCAAAACACACACCAATCCATTTTTCTCTGTGTTTTAGGGGACGTACCACATAGTAATCAAAAGGCATGGTTTCATGCAGTGAATGCCAGCCAACCTGTCCAAACAGTTCATTGCTTCAGTAATGTGGTTCTGTTCCTGCCCAGTGGTGCGGACTACAGGACATGAACAACCCATTTTGAGGGAGGCCTGTAGTACCGGGAATTGAACCAGGACTGCTATACTGTCTTAATGCTTTTAATTACAATTAGAAGGTTCTAAATCATGAAAAAACACAGCCTTGGAAAATTATTTTGAAATTGTTCAATTTTCACACATGTTCAAACTTCCCATTACCATCTCTTAAGTAATATAGTTGTCAATTTAATCTGACTTCCTTTAGGTGCAAACCATAGATTGATAATAATGTCATATTTTACCTCCAGCAGGAATTTTTCAAGACTGCTTAGATAAAACTGTAGGCTCTGTATGTCAATAAGGCTTAGGTGTTCTCCCAGAAAAACTAAACCTAATTGCTGTGGCAAATTTCCACAAATAAATTCGTTGGAGATAACACAACATCCACCTGTGAAAACAATTTATCAGCTAGAGTAATCTTTTTTTGTGGAGAAGGGAACATCCTGTTGTGCTCAGAGTTTACTCCTGGCTCTTTGCTCATTGAACACTGCTTGCAGGAAGAGAGGTGCCATATGTGCTGAGGTTAGAAGTGCAGTCAGCAGTATACAAGACTAGCTCATTTCAAACTATACTATGTCCCCAGTCCTATCAACTATAACAAAATTTCCAAGAACCACCCACAGTTCTCATTGATCTGGTTCACCAACCCTCAGCATAAGATTGTAATCTTTAGTGACTGCTGTTCAATTCTTCTGGCTTGTCGAATCAACCTGATATTAAAGAAGCACAGCATTTGCCCTGTAAATAATCCACTTTGAACTTCCACTTTCATACACTACTGTGAATTTTTTTCAGGAATATCTTCTCTTTTTCTGCAATAAATTTCCTTTGCTTCATTAATAGGTTGTCTATTGATCTATTATGGACTTGGTCTCTGCATAACTGACTTCCTCTACTTTCTTTGTTTACACTGTTATTAATTTTATGGTGTAGACTTTTACATTAATATAAGTGCTCGTATATTTCAAAACTACATCTAAATCTGCTGCTTTCTTTCAATTTCTGCAATCTTGACCCTGGAACAAGCCACGATCACCTCCTGTATAAACCAGAGCACATCTTCTAGATTCATTTCCTTTGACCTTTAAATCTCGAACCATCTTAACCTGAAGCAAATAAGGAAACCTTGAGGACTAGGGAAATAATTACTCTGTCTCTACTTCACTAATTCATCTTCTACTAAAAGAACTTTTTTGGTCACTAAATAGAAGTAAAATAGAAGTAATCATAAAATTTAGTGGCTTTATCTGCACACTAAATCTTTTTGTTCTATTATCTATGCATAGAGATTAAATGATGTTAGTCTAATGATGAGTTTTTCTGAGAAGTGGAAGATTTAAGCCTAGTATTTTATTTGTTTGGCTGCCACACACAGTTGGTCTATGGACTTCCAGCAGGCTCTGGGTTGAGGGATCACTCCTGCTGCTGCTTGGGGGACCATATGAAGTACTTGGGATTGAACCCTGGTCAGCCATGTGCAAGGCAAGTGTCCTATCTGAACTATCTCTTGAGCCCCAAACCTAGTACTTTTTTAAACCTTAGGTTATATTCTTTTTACATAGTGAAACTCAGGTTCTGAGGGATAATATAGCAGGTAGGGCACTTGTCTAGCACATGGCAGACCTGCCTGCCAGAGGTCTCTTTTGAATGCAGAGGCAAGATGTAGCCCTGACCAATACTAAAGGCTGACCCAAATCAATCCCCAATCCTCCTCTTCAAAAAATAAATCTCATTACACTAAAACTTTGATGTAAAAAAGACAATGAAACGGTTAAAATACTGTTTTGTGTTACTGAGCTATATAGTAGATGGATCAATCTAACATATAGACTACAATGGGGTTATATTAAAGAGCTTGTGAATTATGTGATGCATTAAAAATCTGTAATGACTATACGTTTTATAATATTAAGGACACAAAAACTCCAAATCTTAAAACAAATGCTCCTTTAGACCCAGTTCAGATTTACAGACACTGTAATTTCAGAATGAACTCCTCCTACACGATGTAGGATATCCTATGAATCAGATCTCATTTTTTTTTCCTGACATACCTGTTTGTTTAATTTGTTAGTTTGCTTGCTTGCTGCGTTTTTTGTCCACACCAAGTGATACTCAGGGATTAGTCCTGGCTTTGCACTCAGAAATTAATCCTGGAATTGCTCAGGTAACCATGTTGGATGACAGGGATCAAACCCAGGTCAGCTATGTGCAATTCATTTTACTATTGCTCCGGTCCCCTGACATACCACATTTTTTAAAGGAAGCAATCTTTTTTGTGAAATTGATGAATATTTGCTTACAACTTTGCATGGCAGATGTTTTGAAAATTTTAAATCTTGACAACTGATGAATATTTATAACGAAAAATTTTCATTAGAAGCATATTTAAAAATGCTAAAGATAATTGTTTAATTACTTATAGCACTCACAGTTGTATGAAAAAATTTTGATATTCTTTCACATGCTTGCAAATGTCATGTTCAGTTACCCCACTGTTTCAGAATAATAAATTTATTCATTTGCCTCTAAGTATAATAAATATTTTAATTTATATCTAGAGAATATCGACTGCTAGAATTATAACACAGAAAATACTAAAAAACAAGTCAAAGGATGCTTTATTCTGTATATGACTTACTTGCTGAATAGTTTTCTTGAATAGACATGGAACTAAATAATGTATCAAACAAGAAGCATTGGATTTCTTTCCACTGGCAGATGAAAGTGCATTGAAAATGAAAAACTGTCTATTAAACACTGGATACTGATTTGACTTCTGCCAGTGTTGGCCTTAACCTAGTTAATCTCAGGATGTGTTTAATCAAAGATGATTTGACATTTGGAAAATGTGAATAAAAGCTTTAGTTTAAGTGAATTAAAAGCAGCTAATGATCACATTCAGAACACTACAACAGAGTATGAGTTACGGAGGTAATTTTGCTGCTCAGAGAGTATTAGTTAAGAAGTGAATAGGTGAAATTAATTTTAAGAATTTATTTTCATAAAATAAGTATACCTAAGATAGTATCACTTTTACAGTCAATGTGTGTTGGATTACTTACTAGTCCTGAGTTTTTGTATTGCTAATGAGAGATAGTTATTTTCCGTTTGTAGGCCTTTTGCATATGCTTATGATAAGGGATTTGTTCTTGTATAAACACAAAAGGATAGTCAAGCAGTGCAGTTGTGAGTTATTTAATTTTAAATTATTTACTCCTGGGCTTCTTTCATATTTACCAATTATAAACCTTAGTACTTTTGATTGAATCTAATTCCTCAAATGTGGGGAAATGCTGAGGCACAAAATCCGGGAGCAGGGAATTGGTGGCTGGCGGATGGAGAAAGATGCAAGAATACAGCGAAATTTCAAAATGCTTTACTTAACATAGGTTCAGGCATACAAATCAGCAATAGGAAAAAGCCCCGTACTTAGTTCTCCTGGCTAGGCCCTGGCCATGTGTAGGCCGAGATGTCAGCCACCACATTTTAAGGCCCTGTAGAGAGGAGGCAGAGAAAAGGCTCCAGCAGAAAGGAGGAAAGAGAGTGACCCCAAAAGAGCACGAGAAAGGAAGCAGGCTAGTTTTGTATCCCTGCAACCCAGAACTCCCACTTGAACTGAAAGCCATCAGGATCAAATGTCCTCAGGTAATTTCTCCCAGGACCTCACCTAGGCCCTTTGGGATGTTAATGTTGCTAAGTCAAGATCTTCCTTGGAAGGGCCCCTGCAGGGTAAAGAGGCATTTCTGAAATGAACTGTATCTCAGAATACAAAGGCATGAAACTGTACCAAAGAATATACTATAGCCGGTTAAATATTTCTCCAAGTCTTGACAAGAGTCTCATCTTTACTTCATGGTAGTTTGTATATTAGCTTTGAGTTATCAGAGAGCCATGTTTGCTTGCTTGGATGCAAACAGTCTTTCTCTCTGGTCTAATTTCTTAGAGATCCAATGTGTCCAGGCAAATATACTGGTAAGATCTAGCTAGTCCCATGATGACTGTGGCAGCATGAGAGAATATTTATACCAGCCAGTATAGAATACATGATCAGATGAAGTGCCACATTCAAACCGCCCTCCTCCTATCTACAAAGTAGCCTGCAGGAGGCAACTCCAGGTCAGATGAAGAGGCCCTGGGCAGGTGTACTACGACACTTATACCCCTATACAGTTCCTCTACAAAGGACTAGATAGTACCAAGAAAAGACTCCACCCCGGCTATAAAATGGGACAACTTTTTAGAGTAAGCCCTGCTCTGACCCAAAGTTTAGAGCAAGGTCAGAATTAGCTTTGTTCTGACCTAAGATAAGCCATGAATTGTCTTACAGTGGGAGCTGAGCACTCAGGACTTGCTGTTGGAGACAGGACCCTGATGGGGATGGAAATGATCAATCTGTCATGGGGAGGATAGTTTGAATCATATGATATGATCTCCCCATGAGAGATCACCCCATATATTTAAGCTTGGGTGCAGTTATCTATTTATGTATATATATATATATACATATATATGTATATATACATATATATGTATATATATATATATGCATATATGTAAAACATATATATACATCTTCCAGTATTTGTGCTCCTCTGTCTTTGAGGTCTTCTTTTATCGCCTCTCTGCACTGTTTAGCAAGCTTGGATGTTAGCATTTGGTCTCCTGAGGCTCCCGCCTTGCCACATTGGAGAATGAGCTAGAGAGTTTCTGAATTCAGGCGTCCTTTTGTGTCTTTCTCTCTCTCGGCATTCTTCGCACAATCATGGAGGTGCTGAACCAGTCGACTGTATTCTTCATCGATGTCGTCAATGATGGTATCTTCCCATGTTGCTGCAATGGTGCCAAAGAGTTCCCAGTTGGTGGTTGTTCTGGGAGTTCTCTTCTTAAACTTTGCAGCCTTTTCTCCCCATTGCAGGAAGTAGAATTTTGCATGAAGGAGACGGTTGTCCGATCCTGTTTGGAATTTGGGGACGACAGCAACATCGGTCAGACAAAACTGTCGATTGAAGATGATGTGGTCAATTTCATTGTGGAACTGTCAGCCAGGAGATTCCCATGTCCAACGTTTCGATCAGCCTTCTGGAACTGTGAATTTCCATGAATGGTCTTGGTGGACATGATGAACTCAGTCTCTCACCCTGTTCGTTTCATTCTAGGTCATGGGTCCCGATGTGGAGTTCTTCAGCCGATCTTCTCAGTCCTATCTTGGCATTAAAATCACCGACTATGATCTTGTAGAAGGTGTGATCTTTTTTATAGAACTCCTCCAGTTCCATTTAGAATTTCTCAATTTCATCTTCTTTTTATGTGGATGTTGGTGCTTAGACAATGAAAATAGAAATTGCTGGCAGTGGGCCACATCTCTTCAAGTGTAATCATCCTCTCTGGTTTGTTAGGCATTCAAATGAATCAATGTTGACTGCCATGTTCATGTTGACAAGGACACCAATGCCACCGATGCCTCTTTCGCTGCATGTTCCAAGGAACAATTCTTCTCTGGTGTCAAATACAGCATGATGCGACTGACACCTCTTTATCTCAGTCAGACCAATGATTTCGTACTTGATCTTTTGCTCTTGCACCATCAGATCCTCTATATATGCTTCCGATGCCAGCGTACGTGCATTGAAAGTACAGTCATTTTAGTCCTTCTTCTTTTGGGGTCAGGAAAATGAACATTTTACTGGTTTTGGCATATTGAACACACATCAGACAGCTTGCCAGGCTCTGCCGTGCTGGCACTATACTCTCATTACTTTGTGGGGCTCTCTCAGGGGTGGATAGAATATTTATGGTAATTTGGAGGTAAATCTTGCGGCTGCACAGTGGCTGCACGCAACAGGGAAAGCTTGTTTCTGCTCTGCCGGGTGTATCTGTGTCTGTGGCTCAAGCATTCCTGGGCTTTAAATACTCTCCTCTGAAGGGCGGGTCTCTGCAGGGTGGGTCCTTGTAGGCTGGGTTTCTGACAAGCTGGGCTGGAGACTGGATTAATCTGTTGGGTAGAGATCTTACAAGCTGTGGAGTGTGGATGGTGAAGATCGCTGCCAGCAAGGTGTGGGGGTTTCTCTGGGCTCTTCCGAGGCTCCATCGGGATAGTGGACTCGGTTTGGAAGTTGCTTTTGTGGTCCATGGAATGCAGGTGGTTCAATGGGGAAAGCTGGGTTTAGCTCTGCTGGGTGTATCTGTGTCTACAAAGAGACTTTCACTTTGTAGTTAAAATGACACACATACAAGAGTAAAGAGATGGTTGAGGAACTTTTTAAGATATTCTGTATGACCAAAAAGGTAAATAGATAACGAAAAATGGATATTTATAAATGAGCTGATTTAATTATTATTGGTTTCAGAAACAAATCAGAACTACATATATATTTCAGCATAACCACATAGTAAAGACGTTTTTACAAGTCACTAAATTTTATACATGTATTTTTTTTAAGAATGTTAAAGACACTTCATTAGTATGAACTCTTGAAGTTAGGCACTCTTACCTCAAAAGAAAACAATTTTTTAAATATCACTTGTCTTCCTATTGTTCATCAATTTACTCTAGTGGACACCAGTAATGTCTACATTCATTGGGAATGAGGTCTTTTTATTGTTACTTTTTGGGCATATTGAATACACCACAGGTTGCTTGCCAGGCTCTGCTGTGCCTCTGGGTTGATCCCAGGGGGCCCAGTCTTTTCTGTGTCAGACCATCAACCATCCAGTGCTCACAGGGCAGACAAGCCTGGGTGTAGACAAGCCTATGTCCTGTCTGCCACCTGCCAATGCAGCCAGGCACTGCAGTCACACCTACAACACCTCGCGGGGCAGGTTTTTAAATATAAAAGTAAAATAATACGGATGGGGTGGGGCTAACCTCAAGGTTTTGGGTGCCTTTGGCATTTGTTGTAAAATGCACTTGTCTCCAAACTCATCAAGTTAAACTCCTGAAACATATATGGTGTTTTATTGTCACCCATCCTTCAATCATTTTAAAATATCATCTCAATTGGAGTCCCCAAATTAAAACTTCATAGAGAAGAATCTTTTACTTGTTTTGCCCTCATGAGCTCTCATTTCATGTTACTTCTCTATCTATGATAAACCCCACCGAAATACTACTAGGTGTCACAAATCTGCCCTGTTTTGTAGAGTTTCTCACATCAGATTATTCTTGACTTCTTGCGGTTTTAATATATTGTATTTAACCTCTCCTTTCTGAGTACAAGATCATACTAACTAATTACTTTTAGAAAGTTGGATATTGTCCTTACACCAAAAATTAATTGTAATATGTGTCATTAAGCACATACCCAAAATTACTTCTGATGACATAAATTCCCAGCAAGCTCATCTAAATAACTTATACTGACATCTGCCCTTCCTTTCTCCCATTTTCTAAACCATCTCTTAAGGACAACTTTGCTTCAAAATCTCCCTCATGTCCATTTCTCCAAATTTAACAGAAAAGTTTATGCCATAATAATAGCAGTTGTTATTGTTATGTTGTTATATGTCAAGTTGGAAATTAATCTATTTACAACAAGTTAGTATGTGCTCTGAAGGTGACTAATTCAAATCAGTAAATATAAAATGAAAAAATATATTTCTTTGCTATGATAATCAATTAAATTAAAGAGCTTGGTGGAAATTTGTCCTGAATTTCTAGGAATCAACCTATCAGGAAGGATTTCATAAGATATTGTTTAAATCTCAGTTCAATTTGGAGTCAGAGATAGAATATCAGGTAAGTGATAAACAATAAAACATAGATAATAATAATAAGCATACAGAATCATAATGTTAACCATGTCATTAAAACATCATCATTATTCACTGAAATGAAAAATATTCTATAGATTAAATAAAAAAGTAATACAGATATACTTATTTAATTTTTGTTACTTGTGTAACTTTAATATAATAACTGAATATTGACTAAAGAAAAATATATCAATATTAATCACAGAAACAACTGAGCTCCATGGATTTATTTTGACTCTGTCCTTGGGGATCACTCCTGGCAGCACTCAGGGGACCACGTGATATGCCAGAGATATAACTTCGGGTCAGCCTTGTGCAAGGCTAGCACTGTACTGTCGCTCAGAGCCAATACTGTGTTTCTTACTTTGGCCAATCCATTTTCCCTCCTTAAAAGATATGCTCTAACCTACTTGAAGTAATAGCCCTCAAGTATCTTACCCCATTTGCCCTCCTGCAACCCTTCAAGGGCTGGAGTCCTTTGAATGAATAGCCTTGCTTTATTCACCAGATGTTTGCTGATGTATTTAAAAATCAACAGTCAGTGATAGCACAGCAGGGTGGGCACTTGTGTTGCTTGAGACCCACTATAGATGGATCCCCAGCACCTCATATGGTCCCCAGGGTCTCTTCAAGAGTGCTCCCTAACACCTCATATGGACCCCAGGGTCTCTGTAGGAGTTAACTCAGCGAGTTAACTCCTAACTCAGAGTCAGGAGTTAACTCTTGAGCACTGCTGGGTGGGACCCCAAAATAAAAACAAAATCAACAACAAGCATAGGCATCATTTCTATGCTTTATATTAATAACACACTGATATTTATTAGGCATGCTTTTAGATTTCTGGGCTAAATTTTGTCCATGGAAGCATCACCTGACAGAATAAAGGACTTACATGAAGTAAATCTTATAATGCCTGCTGATTTTTGAAAGCTTAAAGCATTTCAAGAATCCTCAGTACTTTGCATAATTTTAAACCATTTAATCCTCACAGCCACCCTACAGAGTAAGCATTATTCATTCCATTGTGCTCAAAGTTTCACAACTGCTTCTCTGCAAAGTGAAGTCAAAGCCCAGGAGTCAGGAGCAACCCCTATCTGTTCCCTGCTGCTTCTCCTGGACCCCTATTGTTCTAGAATGATCCAAGGGAAAGAAGACAGAGGTAGGGTCAAAGGCTCAACATGTTTTTTTTTCTTTTTTGGGTCACACCCGGCAATGCTCAGCGGTTACTCCTGGCTCTTTGCTCAGGAATTACTCCTGGCCGTGCTCAGGGGACCATATGGGATGCCGGGGATCGAACCTAGGCCGGCATAGGCCGGCCGCGTGCAAGGCAGATGCCCTACCCTCTGGACTATCGCTCCTGTAAGGGTTGGCCACCCGATGGGGTGACTGACTGGGGAGCCTCGGAACGCCCGACCTACCAAGGAAAACTCTGAGAGACCAGGTCCTATGCAAGGGCAAGGGTTTTATTAATAAGCAAGTATACTTGGGCTTATAGCTTGACACCAAGTGGTCAGTGGCTAAGAGCCCTGAGTCACTTTTAGACAGCAATTTTTATAGGAAGGTTCCCGCTGTTACAGAAAACCCACGCATAGTGACCCAATAGATTTAAAACAACACAGCAAGGTCTGCACGCAGGCAGCCAATTACTTTGTACTAGGTGGACCTTTGTACCAATCAGGTTATGCCTAAGTTCCCCTCTATATTTGGTGTGGTATGCAGCTCTCTTCTCAGAATTGCTTGTCATATGGCTCTTATTTGCTCAGAGCCCTTCCTGTTGTGTTCTTGTTGAGCCAGTATTGTATCAGTTACTCCTGGTTCCTGTTTATGTGTTCTGCGGGCGAGGGGCCATTCTTTCACTCGGGCCTCAAGTGTTTGGACTGAAGAACTCTACTATGTTCAATACTCTCTAAGAGGCCAGAGAGGGAAGGGTTGCTTTAGTTTTTTTCACCTATTTCCTGCAGCTGTGACCTTCTTTAGAGACTACCTTGTTTTGTCTTCAGATTTACTTTTCTTGGACACAATCTCTGATGTTCCTCTTAATGTGCCATTACTGGAAACTTTCCACAGTATGATTGGATTGAGTCCTTCTAGATCTAGGACCAGTCCCTCCACTGGTAGAAGCAGCCTCATTGCACTAAAAATAAAGGACATACTATTCAGATAACACCTTTTTGTTTTGCCCTGGGTTAGATGAAGCTTACACACACACACACACACACACACGTATGCACGAACACACAAGCAAACATATGCCTTTGGTCAAGCCTGATTATATAAGTAGTTGAATGTATTATGGAAGCTGTGTACATGTGCAGTAGCATAAGCAAACTCCCAGCAGATTTTTAACTTGCTAGACCAGAATCAATTCAACAGAAATAGTGAAAGTCCTTTTCTAATCCAGTCACATTTGTCTAAATGAAATGTAATTTATATGGGCAGTTTTCCTCACTCTCTGAAAGCATAATGGTCTCTTTGGCATGATTTGGTGGGTTATTTTGGAGGTCTGGGAATGCTCAATTTGATTATCAAATAAATTGAGGGAAAATGTGTATTATCCTCACAATCTATTCTAGAAAATTTACTATAATTCCATAATATACTGTAAAAAGTCTAGTTTAATTCAAAGTGGTGACCTGAAGTTGGAACTTAACTACTTCTGCATCAGTCAATTGAATACCTAAATTCTGATTTACTACCCACCTGACCAAATGTCTGTAAAAGCGCAACAGCACTCCTCTATATCTGTAGACATTCTAGCACAAAAGCCCAGGGGAAGCATTGTAAGTGATAGGAAATTTTAAACTGAAAAAAAAAAAAACAAAATTCTTTTCTATCAAAGTGATGTTTATTTTCTGAATTACTCTCAGATGAATAGAATAAATTTCCTGCAATAGATTTATTATTTAGCTCATATTTTAAAAGTCATTTCCTGCCAAATGAGTTGCATTCTGTTGTCCTTGAAGTATGTGTGATAAAGTCAGCAATCTTCTTCAAGTCTGCTATGATCATTGCAAAAGTCTAAACTATAAGAGAATTGAAAGGCAATAATAGTCACCGTATAATAGAAGCTTTGAAAGATGATTCACTTAAGACAAATGACAAGGAAACCTAAAATGACCTCAGGTTTTCAAAATGGTAAGGTTGCTGGGTCAGTTTATTTTTTTATATTTCTCAAAAATAACATGTTTTTTCTATCTATGAGTCACTTGTTCAAAGAGGTATAACAGACATATATCAAAATGGTCATATTCTTGCAATTTCCTGATAAATACTGACAATGAATAGTTTTTCCTATGCCTGTTGGAATCCAGTATGTCATCTTCATGGAAGTTTTTGTCCATCTCATTTTATAATGGACTTAGTAGTTTCTTTGAGCTTTGTGAGTGGATATTAGCCTTATATCTGATATACTATGTACTAATATTTTTGTTTATTCAATGGAATATCTTTTTTTATCCAAACTTGATCATGGTGTTTCCCTATCTTTGCTACTATAGATAGTATCATAACAAATAATGAAATGCATTGTTGGAGGACAGGTTTAGCTATTCTGGGAGTTTTGTTGTTTTGCCCACTCCCAGCTTAATCTACTTAAGTCAAGGTTCATTCTAATGAGACTTCTCTTCTATGTAAACACTGCTAGAGGGTGTGGCACTTACAGAAGTCACCTTGATTGAATAACTTCTAACTTATACATCTACTAACACTTCTATGTTTTCTAGATTGGGCACAGCTCCTCTTTATACCCACTGCACCCAGCGTGGGACAGTTAGAATTTACCAGGAGACTACCACCCTGGCTACGCTGAGACTATAGGAAGACTATAGGAAGGATCATACTAGTTTGCTCCAAGCAGGCGAGTGTGACCCTTTCAGTACACGAGAACAAGATACTCAGAATCACCCAAGTGCAGATAATAATAAGAAGGACCTTGTGGGTACCATCTAGATTACATGAAGCTCATGAAGTTAAGATGTATTACTTTATATCAGCCCCCCCTCTCTCCAGTGTTTTACATAAGAGATAATCTTGGTAGAAAAGATTAGACCTTGGCATAACCTTTGTTTATACCTGCAATAGGGTGTGGCACTACACTCTGTTTAGAGTTCTTTGTTGACATGACCCTCCCGATTGGAGTACTTTTGGTGTATATAAGGGGCTGACTTGAGGCCCCTTCACTTTGACATTTTGCCTTTTGGTTCCTCAGCCTTCAGCTTTTGGCTCCTGCGGCTTTTGGCTTTTTGGCTTTTGGCCTTTTGCTCTTTGGCCTTTTGCTCCTTCTTCTGGTAGGACTCAGCTCGGGTGAGATCCTCGCTCTCTTTGGTGGGAGACTTAGGCTCTTTTGTATGGTCTAAGTTCAGACCAGAGCTAAAGTTTGTTCATTATATTGGAGTGCTGTAGAAGAGCTTTTGTACTATTAAAAGCCATTTTTGGAACTGCACTGGACTCGTGAGTTTTCATCTGTTCTCCCAGCGTCCTCGGAGGTAGAAGACAACCTCTGTCCTGACACTGTTGGGGACCCCGGCGGAGTTCCCCGACAATGCATCACTTATCATTAATTTGACAAGCACTTAAATTGTGCTCTTTTGCATTATTTAATTAGTTTTATTGCTGAATTACATGTATATATTACTTCTATATAATATTTGGGAAGTACTATTTTTATTTTTAACTTAAATAGTTTACATTTCGACTGACAATATTTTATTTTCTTTTATATCCTCACCAACTACCATTGTTTCCTGATACAGATAATTTTCATATAGGAGACATTTGATTGTGATGTTTTTGCCAGAAAACCATCTTTTGCCAAATAGATATTTGTTCATTTATTCATTTACTAATTTATTAAATTTTATTCCATCACTTATGTGATAATACTTAAAATGCCTTTAGCATATTTATTTTCATAAATGAAAAACATTTTCCTTGAGGTCAACATTTTGCTTACCTCTTATAAGAGGTAAGGTGCTTTTCTTGTATGTGGCCAACCCCAGTTCCATTCCCGGTACCACATATGGTTCCACAAGCACCATCAGGGAATCATTCCTGGATGCAGAGACAGGTAATGTGATTGAGCCCCACTAAATCACATTAGCTGTCTTTCAAGGAAAACAAATGGCCACCTTAAAAAATAAAGTTTTTTCTGTCTGGAGCTACAGTATAGTATCACTGTATCACTGTCTTCCCATTAATCATCGATTTGCTTGAGCGGGCACCAGTAACATTTCCATATGTCCTGTCTCATGCAAGTAGAGCCCAAGGGCACCTGCTTGCTCCAGGAACATAAAGAGCCTCAAACCATTCCATCAGGTCATGGGAATGAGGTCTATAATTGTTACTGGTATTTGGCATATCAAATACACACGGGTAGCTTGCCAGGCTCTGCCGTGCAGTACAGTATAGTATGTAGGGCCTTTACCTTGCATGCAATCAAGACAGGTTTGATCCCAGCATCCTATATGGTTCTACAAGCCCTACCAGCAGTAATTCCTGAGCACAGAACCAGAAGTAACCTCTGTGCATCACAAATTAAATAACTTTTTTTCTTACTCCTTCCAAGAGTTGACAACAGAAAGATAACAGAAAATAAGGCAATGGTATCAGCATATGATATAAACAGGATATAAAGCCAAAGCTAAAAAATGAAAATAAGTAGCATGCTATTTGATTTTATATACTTGGGTCAAACTGACTATTAAAATTGGAGTTTATCAGTTGTCAACCAAAGACTGCAGAAGCTCTTGCTGGAACCAGAACATTCCGGTCTGAGCAACCATTCCTCCCAGGGACTTTGCAGGAATAAGACTGTCATCCTTTAAAACCATCCAGCCAGGCTGCTCTATCAAAGGACTTGCATTAGAAAGAGCAGATAACATTATTTCCTACAATCTTCTGCTCTAGTACAAATTCTTCTAGAGCTGAACAACAATGCCGAGGTTTGACTGACTTTAGTGCCACTGTGGGTTTTTTGTTTTGCTTTGTTTTATTTTGTTTTTTGCTCTGTGACAGTAACACTTTGGGAAATGTCTTGTTTCTTGGTCTCTGTTTGGTCCCCTGGTCTCTGGTATCTTGGTGTCTTGGTGTTTTGGTGTCTTGGATTCTTTGTCTCTGCTCTCTTGGTCTCTTGGTCTCTTGATTCTTTAGGTCTCCAACCTCTTGGTCTCTTGGTCTCTGGTCTCTTGGTTTCTGGTCAGATTGTCTTTGATCTTCAGGTGACCAATTACCCTTGGTGCAAGTGAAAGAAAATGCTATCAAGAAGCAAGGCCAGATGCACCATATGATTGGGGCTAAAGACATCAGCCTTTTAATACTTAGATTGCAATGTGCACCAGTGTTGGCTGTTACATCCTTCACCAAAATTGAAGAGATGAGAAGATGGGTAATTTGTAGTCCAGTTGCAGAATAAACAGTTCTTCAGTGAGCCCTAACTTTATAACTTTCTTTAAAAATATTCACTCACCAAGAAACTGAATAAAAAGATTAAATTCAGTTTATTATGAAATCAACATTTAGAAGGATCAACATTTAACACAGATTTAAACTATATTAAACGTTATTTTATACTTTGGGAATGGGGAACTCCCAAGTAATTTTTAGGGGGTTCAGAAATACATAGCAAACTGGGCAAAGCAATGCATTTACGTGGTCTGGATATGTGGTATGGACAGATAGGGAATGCGCCTCCCTTCCATTGAGTTATCTCCCTCTTCCTAAACACTTCACTCACTTTCTTCTTTTAAATTTAGTCCTTCTTTTCCTTTTCACTTGAGATACTTTTTGCTCCCACAAAGTAGTGAAATTGGTTTTAATATTTGTTTCTTATGTATGTACTCAAAAACTAATTATCTAGTCAAATTATTAATGTGTTGTCAAGGGAACATTTTTAAATTACTGTTTAATAGGTCTCTTTTTTTACAGGCCAGAGACTGTTTTCTATATTTTAATATGAAATAAGCTAAGGTCAATCAGAGTGAATCACTTGATAATTACTTTTTATATCTTAATCTTAGTGAAATGCATGCTGTCCACAGTTAGTAGGAAAACTGTGTAATGATAAGCCTATTCACATTGACAGGAATAGGATATAGTAAAATTTAATTTTCCAACCATCAAAAAAAGAATTAACTGTTCAAATTCCCAAGTCAATAAAATTTAAGATGGAATCATTGCTAAAAATAACCTATTTTATCTGGCTGGATTGTCTTTTAATTACCTGCTTTCCCAGAATAGTCTGTTCTCTCCCCAGAGACAATGTATACATGGGTGATGCCTATCTTAAAAATTCCTAGTGACAACTTAATGAGCACCTGAATATAAATTACCTCTTATGATGGATAGCTCCCAGTAGGTAATCTATAAACACCAGTTATTATTGTTTAGGCTATTTTAAAATTTATTTAGGAAAACTTCAGTACTACTAGCTGAGGACTACATAATTTTGTTCACTTTTTAACTAACTTTACTAGTTTTAATTTAAATTCATACCATGAGAGGTATCCTTGAACAATTTATAAATATACAATATTGTGTCTAGGGGTACAGATATGTGGAGAGGCACAAGGGAAATTGCATACCAGATGTCAGTAATTTTAATTTCCCCTTTTCCAACTCACTAGCAGAAACCACTTTACTCTTTGCTTTGTTAGTTTGCCTATTTTAGTTCCTGATATGACGCAGTCTTAAGTACGACTACTTTCTGTCAGGGAGCTGCTGGAGTCCCCAAGAATATCAGGGAACAAGTTCCCTTCTACTTCGAAGACAACAGGGAATAGATGAAAACTCAGGAGTTCAGCACAGTTTTAAAAGGCTTTACTCTCACAGGTTCTGTAATACAATTCAACAACAGGAAAAACCCCACACTTAGGTTCCTAGCTGGTCCCCAGCCATGTGTAGGTTTAGAATCCCAGGCAAAGACAGCTGCTACCACATGTTAAGGCCTAACATGAATGGAGAGTCAGAGAGAAGGTGAAAAAGAAGCCAAAGTGGCCCAAAGCCTTTTCTCCTTTCTCCTAGCTTATTTTATAGATAGAAGCCTGAAAAACCTTCCAGACCAGCCCATTGTGGACTGGCTATCTAGAGATGAAACCAGGTAAATGACCCTATTGAAATGCAGATCTTCAGGTGGGCTCTGTGGCTCAAGCTTCACAAATGCCAGAGCAGATTCCCTGGGGTAAAATCTCCTAAACAGAGTTTGGAGGGCTGCATCTCTTAACCAGAAAGCAGCTCAGAATGTAATTTGTAGGAAATGACATTAATACTTTTTTACCATGAATATATAGCCAGCTGATTCCACACTCTAGATCCCACTAAAGTCCAAAATCCGTCAGAATAATTCACCTTTAGAAACAGAAACACATCAGTTTGACCAGAGATGCACTGGCATGTCTCTTTGAACTAAGAGAATTGATTACATTATGGTTGATCCAACATGGCCAAGTACTCTTGAAATATCTACATGTATGTCCCATGTAGGGACCCATGGGAGAAGAAAGAGCAGGAAGAACTGGGGCAAGCAAGATTCATAATATTCATGATCACTTGATCACTTGACAATTCGTTAATTTGCAGGCACCAATAATGTTTCTATTTGACCCTATCACGTGCCAGTGTAGTCCATGTGCCAGTGTAGTCCAATGGCATCTGTTTGCTTCAGAAATACAAATAACCTCAAACCATTTATTCAGGGTCTTGATGAAGAAGTCTGACCATCTTGTAGGTGGACAGCCACATGATCTTTTGACGTCCTGTGGTAGGTAACGGCTCTAGTCCAGCAGTCATCTCCAAACGCATTACAGCCTATCTGATTTTCGATGCCTTGGCAAATGAGACACTATAGTCATAATAAATATATTTATGCTATATAAAATTATGAAATCAATCGAATTCTGCACAAGCTCCCGTTGAGTCTACTCCAGAGATTCTCTAAAGTCAGGGAGTAGCTCTTCATATAAGCTTAGTGTAGCCAAAGCCTAAGGCTCATTAAGGCATGCCACCCAACATTTTTACATGAAGTAAATTAATCACTTGATCACTTGAATCCCGTTATTCATCGATTTTCTTGAGCGTGTGCCAGTAACATTTCCATTGGACCCTATCACGTGCCAATGTAGCCCAATGGCATCTGGTTGATTGAGGAATATGAAGAGCCTCAAACCGTTCCTTCAGGGTCTTTACAAGGAAGTCTGACTATCTTGTAGGTGGGCCACCATGTGATCTTTTGACATCCCGTGGGATCCAGTCAGTAATGGCTCTAGTCCAGCGGTTGTCACCAAATCGCATTACATGTCCAGCCCATCTGATTTTCGATGCCTTGGCAAGCGAGACAGCATCCCTGATTCTGGAATAGCGACGGAGGTCAGAACTGCGGATTCCTTCTCTCACTTGAGTGAGGCGTGATATTCCAAGCATAGCTCTTTCGATTCCTCTCTGGGAGACCCGAATAGCATTTTCCTCCCTGCTTTCGTAGGGCCCAGGACTCTGAGGCGTATGTTAATGCAGGGAGGACGGTGGAGTCAAAGAGATGTGCCCAGAGCCGGAGGTTCTTTGTCCTTTTAGCTATTTCTTTGATGCCTTTGAAGGCATTCCATGCCTCTCTCTTCCTCCTGCGCAGCTCAGGTTTTAGGTTGTTCATCATGTTGATTTCTCGACCTAGGTACACATAACTGCTGCGTTCAGAGATGTTTCTTCTTTATTATTTAAAATATCAATTTACTTCAGAGATGAAGTAAATTAATATTTTAATTCAAATAAAAACCTGTTATCTAATTTATTAATATATTCACTATAAACACGTCAAAGCCTGGCAAACTACCCGTGTCATATTTGACATGCCAAATACTAGTAACAATTATAGACCTTATTCCCATGACTTGATGGAATGGTTTGAGGCTCTTTATGTTCCTAGAGTGGGAAGATGCCTTGGGCTATCTCGCATGTGACAGGACATATTGAGATGTTACTGGTACCCACTAGAATAATCGATGAGCTATGGGAAGTCAAGTGATGAAGTGATTCACTATAAATAAAAATCTGTTCCAAAAGTTCTTCTGACTATAATGATAGTACAGCAGGTAAGATGCTTGCATTACATGCTGCAGACCCAGCTTCTGTCCCCAACACTGTATGTTCTCCCAAGCCTTGTCAGACATGATCACTGAGAGCAGTCAGGAAGAAGTCCTGAGCACAATTGCATGTGTTCCAAAAACAAAGCAATAATAGTATTAATAACTAAGTTATTGATTTGAGTCTTTTAACTCATACCTAGATATTGTAAATTCAAGGACATGTGAGGAAATACCTGTGGCTGCAAATTGTAATGGAAAAAGAAAAATTCTCCAGTCATTCTGCCTATGTCTAACAAGTAAGTACTTCTCTGGGTTACGTTTGTTTCTGCCTTGAATCTTGTAGTATCTTGACTGGGTATCTGGGTAGATGAGAGACCTGGTAAGGGAGACTGTTAGTTTTAATTCATCTTTCCTTTTAGAATATCACCTCTTACATTTCCCGATCTAGACTTTATTTCCAATTCCATGTCTCATGTGGATATAACTGAAGCCTAAGCTCATCCTGTGTGGCCAACATCCCCAAGGCAAAGGGCAGATTCTCATTCTCAGTCCATGTCTAGTTACTCCCTTTTTACTGTTTAATCTTGTCACAGAAAAATATTTAAAATGTGTATTTGAAGATATTTCATTAGGTATTTTCCATTGTTATATTTTGTAGTTCCCTCTTTTACCTGTAGAATTAGAATCTTTCCTCATTTCAAGACATATTTACTATTATACCTTTATATTTACATTGTATCACATACTATTATATATGTCAGTATTACATACTTATATATACTTATATATACTTATAGTTCACTGTTGGTGGAATGGAGTTTTGTTATATTTCACTGTCAGTGGATTGGAGCATGCTTGTTTTGCTTTTATTGTTGCGTGAGAGTGAACAGGGTGAAATAGACTTGTCTTCTACTTTACATAATTTTGAGATTATGTATATATTCTCTTCTGGCATCTAGTATTGTTGAGAGACTGAATGGCAGGTTTACCAAATCCTCTTACAGACATTATTTTACAACTAAGTTTCTTATTCTTCCTGGCATCATTTTATAGCTTATTTATGCTTTATAGTTTGAAGTTTTATCACAATGTGTCTAGTTGTGAACTGAAGATTTATGTTTTTCTATTATTGAATAGAAATTCTCCACCGTTTTCTCTTATTTTACCTCACAGCAACTCTTTCTAGCTGTTTTGTTCTAAAAGTTATGTTACATAAGTATTGAACTTGTTTTTAGTTTCCCAAGTTTTTAACTATATTTTTACACTTAAAAATATTCTCTGTATTATGTCAATGGCCCATTTTAATTGCAAATTTATTAAATTAATTGAAAATTTAACATAAGGCTAGTTTTATTCCAGAGTTACAGTATTTTAATTTTTTCAACATTTTCCCCATTAACTTTCAGATCATTTTATTTGATTTTTCCCTATCCCATCCTCTATACTGAAAATGGAAGCTGGGCTCTTTCTCTGATAATTTCAGCAGAAACAGAAATTGAGGGAATATATATGTATCACTTGATCACTTGATCACTTGAATCCCGTTATTCATCGATTTGCTCGAGCGGGCGCCAGTAACATTTCCATTGGACCCTATCACGTGCCAATGTAGCCCAATGGCATCTGGTTGATTCAGGAATATGAAGAGCCTCAAACCGTTCCTTCAGGGTCTTGACAAGGAAATATACATATATGTCCAGTAACATATATGTTTATCTGTGAATAATTTGGAACAAATAACAACCAGAAGTCGGTGTCAAGGCCTTTTTCTTTCCATAAACACAGTCATTCAACTCATCTCCTATAAGTCTTCAAATGTATTGGGGGTCAGAGGTTGCCTAATAGATAATCAACTCCTCTATGTCTTGGGTTTTAGCTTTACTGACTCACTTCCCTGCTTTTGACTAAACTGGTATTTCAAGAATCATCTTCCATCAGAAACTAAGAACCAAAACAAAAAACTACCTCACCAATTTAGAGTTATCTCCCCCACCCTTTTAACTGCAACCTATTTATAATGACCAAGAGATAGGGTAAAACTAAGTGTCCACCAAAAGACAAATGGTAAAAAGAAGAGCTGGTTTATATGCAAAGGTATTCTACTATTCAACTCAATTTAAAAAAAAAGAAAAGAAATCTTGCCAATTTTCAATAATGTGGATATACCTAGAAAATAGTCTTAGTGAACTGAGTCCTGGAGGGAAGGACAAAACTTATGACATCACCCACATGTGATAGTCAAAGACAACAAATGAATTAACTAATTAAAGGAAAAATAAACATCTAGACTATAAGACCAGCTAGAGGTTTCCAGAAGGAAGGGTAAAGTATCGTGGGGCAATTTCAGTAAAAGAGGTCAATTACTTGGCTGTGGATGGAACTGCAGCTTAGGGATGATTTGTCATATTTTACACACAAGTTGATTTATGATAATGCACACTTAATGTTATTGTAATGCATTGTTAAGAGCAGGAGAAAGAGGAGGTGGAAGAAAAGGAGGAGGAACTGGTAGAGGGAATAAGAGATAAAAAAGTCATCTTCCAAATAAGCATTTTAGAGATTCTAATTTCAGAGCAAGAAAAGCAAAGTAGAACTTTTGAATAAAACCAAGTTAGAACATTCTTTAAAATGTCTCCTTTGTTTCTTTTGTTATTTATTTCTTGCCTTGGACAGACTCAATACTCAGTTTAAGGATTTTGTTTGGTCATAAATTTAAAAATTTGTTCATTTTATTTCTAAAAATTTGTCACGCTAGTGATCAGGGGAAATCCTAATTTAGTGGGATAACTTTTTGTTTAATTTTGTTTTCTCTTTTATTCATGTCATGCAAGTATCCACTCATGAATTACTCTTTTTAGTCAGTTATTAATTGCATTCTGTTTTATGTTTCTTATTTTCTCATTTATTACTGATGTCTCTATGGGAACTTTTCTCAGTGTAGATTTTCATTTCACCAATGTGTTTTGCAAACATTTAGATCTCTATTCCGGGGTTGTTGCATTTTAACATATTTTTATTTTTAATGTTCTACATTTTCATTTAGTTCTTCATGGCTCACTATTTCATTAAGCTTTTTGTGTCAGGGTTATTTTCTTTTTTAATATGTATGCTAATCATTCTTCTGTATTCATTTTGCATAAAGATTCCCCTAAACAGAACTTTCCTGGTAATGTGGCAGTCTGACATTGTGAACTACCAGCTGACTCTATTTTTGGATGATTCTGACAAAATAATATTATAAAAACGCCATCACATTATTTTGAACACCATCCTTGGGGATGACCAAGAAAAATTTAATCTTCCTCCATTGGCTTTAACAAAACTGTATTCAAGTTTCTTACTAATTGTGCCATAGTATCCCTCTCATTCTCACATTCACAGAATCTCCTGGGACTAACCACAGAGCATCACCTTATTTTTTTAATTTTTAAAAATTAATATTGAAATTGTAACTGTATATCTCATGGTGTTTCAACATAAAAAAGAAATAATATATTATATTGAGATAAAGGTGAGATTCTCTAGCTTCTTGAGAGGTTCTTCTGGGATGGCAGACCAGGGCTAGAACCTCCCTTCCCGCCTGGGTGCCTCATGATCAGCTGGGCACAGGAGAGCTGGTATCAGCTCTGCTCCGAGTGTTGAGTCTCTGGATCAGGCATACCTGGGCTTGAAATAGACTGCTGTAGGGTGGAACTCAGATGAGCAGGGCTTCTGCTTTTCTGTTATCAGCTCTTCTGCTGGGTGGAGAAGAAAGAGGCTAGAGGAAACCGAACACCATTAGGGGCCACCATTTAAACATCCAGACTCCATAGCTCATCAGAGCTCCACCCAGCAGAAGAGCTGATCACAGAAGAGCAGAAGCCCTGCTCGTCTGAGTCCCACCCTATAGCAGTTTATTTAAAGCCCTGGTATAGCTGATCCAGAGACTCAGATACATGGGGCAGAGCTTCTACCGGCTCTCCCTGTGCCCAACTGATCATGAGGAGCCCGGGAAGGAAGGCAGGTTCTAGCCCTGCCATCCAAGCAGAGCCTCGCATGAAGCCAGAGGAACCCCCACAACAAGAGGTCTGCCATTTTCAGCACCAGGACTCCACAGCTCATCAGAGCTCCTCCCAAGAGAAAGCTGATCTCTCCCAGTTCATCAATAAATGCTGGATTTAGAGATGACTACAAGAGTATTCCACCTGCACGGAAGAGCCCGGCAAGTTACCTGTGTCGTATTTGATATGCCAAAAACCAGTAACAATTATAGACCTCATTCCCATGACCTGAAGGAATGGTTTGAGGCTCTTCATGTTCCTGGAGTGAGCAGATGCCATTGGGCTCACTAGCATGTGACAGGATATATGGAGATGTTACTGGTTCCCCCTGGAGCAAATCGATGAACAACGGGAAGACAAGTGATATAAGTTATTGAGATGAAACTATTTTTTTAGAATATTACATATGTCGATCATGAACAATGGCTGGAAGTGATCCTTTTGAAATATAATCATCAAAGAAAACATAGCCCATATTTCCCAGTCTTTATGGAAAGTGTTCTCAATTCCAAGGGCATCTAGCTTCCTGTTGTAAAACTACCTCCTATTAGAAAAATCAGACATTTGCATTTCCTTTTGCCAAAGCCAATTAGCAACCAAGATTGCTATAGTCCTGAGCACAGAGCCAGGAGTATGCCCAGAGCACAGATGCACTGATGAGTATGGCACAAAATACTCAATATCAATAAAATTAAACTGAGACTGAGTTACTTTTCCCACATTGTAATAGTCTTAAAAATAACTTCTGTCTGTTTGATATTGTAAGTTGCAATGTTTTTAGTTTGAAAAGAAAACTGTGATAAACTTTATCATTAATATGCTCCTGGTTGTAACCCAATCAATTATGACAGGTACAGGTGAAAAAAATATTTTTAGATATATTTTATTTTAATTTTTTGGATCACATCTGGCTGTGCTCGGGGCTCTTTCCTCACTGAGGTAGGGCTTACTACTGGCAGGACTCAGGGGCCATATGTAGTGCTGGAATGAACCCCGTCAGCTTCGTAGAAGCCCAGAGTCCTTCCCACTGCACAACTATTTTGACCAAAAAAAATTCTTTTTAATAATTCATAAGTGCAAACCACAGTGTGATTATATTTCCTAATAGATAAAAAGATAACAGAGTTTGGAATCTGGACTATTAAATCATCCCAAATTAATTCATCACAGGATGCTATTTTTCTACCTTGGATCTCAATTTCCTGATGCTTAAAAAGACTTTTTTTTTCTTTTCTTCAAATTTTATTACACCAGTTGTAGACATATAATTGCAGGATGCACATGTCGAGTTTTGGTTCTACAGTGTTCCAACACCCATCCCACCACCGGAACCCATCTCCAATCACCAATGTCTCCACCTCCCTCCCCCTCCCACACCTCAACTACTTGGCGGGTTCTGTATGCCTTTTCTCTCCTCTCTATCTCTCACTCCCGCCTACCTTTCCTACACATTATAGAATGCAGTACATTAAAGGACATAACTGTTTCCACTAGTTTGATGGACCGGGCTGCAGCTTGCAGCCACGCAACTTAGGGGCCTCATGGTCAGCATCCAGACAGCGAAGATGGCGGCTAATGAGGTAGGTGAGTCTCATCCGATTGACTCCGGGACCCCCCAGAGGTGATGGGCCCACTCCCAAAACCCATCTGTCCTCCTGGGGGGCCCATGGTCAGCTGAGCCTGGGGAGAGCCAAGTTCCAGCTTCCCCAGCCACGACTGAGGCCTAAGAAAACTTTTTTTCAATAAATGCACTTCAAGTTCTAACATTCTGTGATTGCTTCATTATAATTTTATATTAAAGATTTATTTGATTTCAAAAAGCAGACTCCTGCTTATATCTGAATTTAATTATTAGACCACATCATCTTAAGTAGGAAATATAGACACATTAAAAGTAATATGTTTGTTACAATGAGCACATATGCCATTAATAGCCAATTAACAATCTTTTAATGAACATTCTTAAATTAATAACAAAATTGATGCCAAGGAATGTTTCTATTTCACCAAATGGTCCAGCTATTAATTTTAATACCAGTTCTAATATATATCACAATATCCCAGTAAATTTCTGTTTCTCACTTAAATCGACATTTACCAAAAGCCAATATCTACCTTGAGTGATATCAAAATGATGAGCATTTCTTGTATTTCTAGTCTAGCTGCCAGTTCATTTCATTCAAAAATCTTCTGACATGACTTTTCCTCATAACCATTTAGGAGGGTAATGATTATTAATTTTACAAAAGAAAAAGAAAAAGATTCCCAAATTCTCATTTCATGGTTACATTGGTAAATGTAACTTTTATTATCTCTATAAAGCCACACATTATTATTTTAAATTGGCTGTTATTTCCTAATTGATACATATTGGCTCACAGAGATTATCTATAATGATAATCTGTTGTCCACCAACAGTGTTCACAAACTTAACTAGTTTGGAAAAGCATTTAAGGAGAGATAATGTCACAGCATTCAGGTGCCACAGATGCGCCAAGCTCTAGAGTTAATATGTTGAACTCTGCTTTTCTTCAGATCGTATAATTCTTTCTCCTTTTACTAGAGGTAATATGTTGAATGCCCATGCACTTCACTTGTCTTAGTCTACCAGAGACTTTTGACAGACTTAATTTGTGTTGTTTGAGTTATACTTCCACTATTGCAGTGCTCTTTTAAGGTTATGTTGAAGTTACAGTTTGTTACTGTTCTCAATATATTGTCCATAGATTGATTGTTATTGAATCAACACTGACAGAAACCTTAAATGAAAACGTTTTCATTTGTTTTCCCACATTAATCCTCTTTTCAAAGACTTCCTTTCTGTCTGAAAACATTTCTTTCTTCAAATTATGAATTTTATTTTCTCAATATCAGATTCACAGATTTGAATATCACACCTCCACTCAAGTGAGAGAAGGAATCCAGAGTTCTGACCTCCATCGCTATTCCAGAATCAGGGACACTGTCTCGTTTGCCAAGGCATCGAAAATCAGATGGGCTGGACATGTAATGCAATTTGGAGACAACCGCTGGACTAGAGCCGTTACCGACTGGGTCCCACGGGATGTCAAAAGATCACGTGGCCGCCCACCTATAAGGTGGTCAGACTTCTTTGTCAAGACCCTGAAGGAACGGTTTGAGGCTCTTCATATTCCTGAATCAACCAGATGCCATAGGGTCCAATGGAAATGTTACTGGCACCCGCTCGAGCAAATTGATGAATAAAGGGATTCAAGTGATCAAGTGATCAAGTTATCAATATCAGATACCAAGTTATGGAATTTACCACAAATCTTGGTCTTTTTTAAAAATCCATGTAAGTCCCAATGAGATTTAAAAAAATATTAATATCCACATATGCAAAGCACTCACACACCACAACAACAATAACAAAGCTGAATAAAAAAGTATGGATTATCTACTTTTCTAAAGAAAACAGACAAGTTGTAAACGGGTAGATGTGTAAACGTTCAGTTTGATTTATTGTCAATGCACAATTTTATTTACATCTCATCCACAATGAGATATTATTTCACAGCTGAGAATGACCTACATCAAACAGCATGGAAATGTGGAAACCACAAGTAATAGCAAAGATGTAGAGAAAATGAATGAATAAACTATTAACAAAAATGTAAATGGGAAGATTAAAAATAAATTATTAAAATAATTTAAAGATAGTTACCAAAATAATTTAAAATAAAGTTATTAAAACAATTAAAAATAAAATAAAACATTCATTTAATTTTGATATTAAAACAATTAAAAATAAATATATTTAAAAAAATAAAAGCAGAAATACTGCATGGTATAGAAATAGCACATTAAATATCAGCTACACAGGACATTGATTGGAGAAGTTGATGTACTGTTTTATATGAAATTTGCTTCGATTGTTATAGTAAAGTTATTTATTGTAATATTCTGTAATACATCATTAAGGACATAATCCTTGTAGTTCAAAGTTTAATGAAACATCATTTATATTCTTTTGGGTCCTGAAAATGTAGGAGCAGTTTGTGCTGATTCTGTAACTACTGGATGGATCCCGGGGTTTACAGCAAACATCTGTGCTGATAAGGGTTGGGAAAGTGTGCTCTGACCTGAGCAGAGTCAGGAGACTATTTGCTCCCTTGTGAATTGTATTTTTTCTCCATTTGATGGATGGTTATAACTGCTTCTTGTTTCTCTTCCATATCTGACTGTAACAATGTCTTGTTTTCCTTAAATCTCATTAGGATGTTGGGGAAATGCTTTTTTAAAATATAAACATAAACACAATTTGTAGTTGCATGACTTTGTGTGTGCTTGTTTGTTTGTTTGTTTGTTTTTGATTGTTTTTAATTTAGTCAGACCTGGCAGTATTCAGGGCATACCCTGGCTCTGTACTCTGGGATCACTCCTGATGGGCTCAGGGGATGAAATGGGGTACCAGGGATCAAATCTGGGTCCAGCAATTGCAGGCAAGAGACTAACCTACTGTATTATTGCTCTGGCCACAGTCACCATAATTTTAATTGATGTTTCAGAATATAGTTTTAGAGTATAAATGCAATCTCAAGTTTAGAATCATTTGTCAAATGGTTTAGAGTCCCATGACCCCTAGTGATTTCTGGGTCCATCCAGATGAAATACATTTAAGTCCTACTCCTCTTCCATGTCCAGGTATCTCATTGATTTATGAGAGACTAGGGCATTAAAGCATTACACCTTGTTCTATTAATAAGACTGACTTTCTTTTTTCCTATAACCTTGCCTTTGCATGACAGCCCAGGGGTTCCTGAAAACCTGGGGTGAGAGGGACCAATTCCAACACTGCGACAATGAAGTGGGTGTCAGATAGAGCAGGACACCCACTTAGTGGCTGCTTAGTGGTGCAGCTGGTCCTGCCTGAACCTGGAGGGTGAAGGAGGGTCTCTGTGTGCATTCATGGTTTTCAGGTTCTTCAGATAATTTTAAGAATGAATATATTGAGTAATAAAAATGCTCAGACTCAGAGTCAGAAAATCAAAAGGTTTACTAGAAAGTTCCTAGATCCAATTTAAAATCTAGCATGGGGGAAAAGCTTAATATTTCCATATTACATATGCTGATTATTAAATTTTAAAAGATGTTTCTAAATGGTTTATTTACCACCACTTAGGGGACAAAGCAAGAATCTCTTAAGATAAAGGTTCATTAAATACAAGACAGTACACAGACATATAGAAGTTCAAAAATTTATTCCTGAATTAAATTTCTGATAAAACTATTTATTGTGGTTATCAATACTAGTACCAAATGGAAAAGCTTTCTATTATAGTTCAATCAAAATAAACTTAATAAAAATACACCATTTTGCCTAATTGATCCTTTGGAAAAAAATAAAGGCTAGGAGAAACTGAAATAGATACATTTGGAGTTCGTGAAGAAAACACAGTTAAGGGCTTGCTTCCACCACTAAGAAAATCCCCAATGAAAGTCTAACATTCTTCCCCTTATTCTTCTCTATCCAGTAATAGGGACACACATGTTCAATATGTGGGTGAGGCCACTCAGTTTGAGCTGTTTTGATTATTTATGTTTAACAAAATAACAATTCAACTACAAGTCAGCATTTGTCACACAAAATTGATCAGGAATGGATATAAAAGCATTCATTAGTGTTCTGTTGAACTATATACTTAAGAGACTAAAGGGGAAAATGCCTGTCTTAAAAAAGATACTGAGGATTATGAATGAGAGTAAGTTTAATGTGAGAAAACTGTGATCTGGCTGCCAGAGATACTAATGGTTTCTTAGAGTATATAAATAGAAACCCATTTTCTATTTAAAGCCAATCATCTAAAATGCAGTACATCAGAATCACTGAAGGTTTGCAAAAATGATGGGTATTCTTCATGGAGATCTTACTAATACTAACATAAATTTTTTAAGTGTAGAAAAGAGGTTGTCAAACTTATTTGACTGTATTCTCTTCAGAAAAACTACTGCTAATGGATCCCCATTTCCTTCCGCCTTTTCCTTCTTCTTTATACAAAAACAGAAACAAAAGTCCCAATTACTATAGCCCCTGAGGATTATTCCAGCAGCCCCTAGGATGATAGATTCCTTCCTCGGGAACACTGATGAGGCTCAAATATAATATTTTGATTAATCTTATATAAGATATTTCCATGCAGCCTTTCTCCATTCCTACTTTCCAATGCTTTACCCAACCTAAATACCTCTTTTCTGGCTTTCAACTTTTATTAGTTAATAATTTTATTAGTTGTATTAGTTAATTGGGACTAGTTTATTCCATTTAGGGTCTTATCCTTTGCCCTGAGAACATCAGAAAAACCTGGGCTGTACCATTAAACAACAAAGCCACTTAGTTGGGGTTATTTAACTTTTCGCATATTTGTCTGCAAAGGACTAAAGGGTCCATTGCCCTGGGGACACTCTTTGGAATCTCCTGTGCTCCTAACAGTGCCAGAAGCAATAGAGAAATAAGCTCTTTTTTTTGCAGAGGAGTGTGTCTGGAAGGTCAAGCACTCTTTAAAGTCTAAACAATTTCTGCAAAATCCTGGGACTCTCTGAAAATGGGAAGTTATCAAATATCCTGAGATTATAGATTCTGTCCCAGATCTTATATTTACAAGAAACTAAGAGATAATAGGCATTACTAAGGCAAATAGCTAAAAGGAAGAATTAAAAGGCCCTAAACCAGCAAGACCACTCTTTAAAATCTTCAAGCATTCTCCATTAACATTGTTTTTGTTTTTTGGTTTGTTTAGGGTGGGGAGGGCTAGGAGGTCCATTTGGGCTGCCTGGGTTGGCCATGCGCAAGACAAGAGCCCTGCCCTCTGAAGTATCATTTTGGCCCTGTCTGTAACATTCCCGACAATAACACTTGACACTAACACAAACTGTCATTTGACAGTAACACAACGACAATAACAAGGACAAAGAAACTTTCTTGTCACTTGACAATAACACAAAGACCCTACGAAACATTTTTAACCATGAAATGAGCCATATTTAGCTTAGTCCTGCTCAGAAGCTTTTTTCTCTTCTATTTTCTATTAAAATTTTGATTTTCTGACTCTGAGCATCTTCATTACTCATTAGCTTCATTCTTAAGAATGTTAAAAGGCCCTGGAAGCCTTGACCGAAGGCCAGACCCGCCATCACCTTCCTGCCAGGCCCCCACAGAGCTTTTGTGCTGCACCTGATGCCCATTTGATCTTCACAGTATGGGAGCTGGTCCCTCTCAGGCCAGTGTTTCAGAGACCCCTGGGCTCTCATGCTAGAGCATGACTTTGCTCTTTATAGGAAAAGGAAAGTCAGTCCTAATCGCCACCTGGATAAAGTTCTGAAGAAAATAATTCAAGAAGAAATTCTTTTTCTCCAGAGAAGTAAAATAGTTTTGTGCAAAAATGGTGCTTTTTCTAAGGAGAGCATGGACTTCTCCAGAAAGATAAAGCGGACTCTCCAAAACACAGACAGGTTCATGGAAAATTCTGGACAGTTAAAGGAGAAATTCCATAGCAGGACTTGTGACACACATGAGAACAGAATATAGTGTAAGCTACTAGGGAAGTTGATATTATGGGTGCATTCCAAGCAGTCTCAGTGTGGGCTGAGGGTCACTGTTAGGGAATTGTGAAGGAAAGGCACTTATAGGTTTAGGGATATCCATGTCCCCTTCCATCTGATTTCAGCATCATTCCTGACTATCAAGCTCTGCAGACAGGGCTTGTCTGTCAATCTGAGAGGGCAGCTGCCTAATCCTTTTCAGAAGATGTCTTGCTTCTGATACAGCAGAAGCTAAGGTGGAAAGTGCCAGGTCACAGGTAGCCAATCACACCCATGGAATTGGTACCAATCAGAATGTAGAAGGGGACAACTGGGGTGTAGGTTTTGGCAGGAAATAAAAGACACCCCCGGCCCCTCTCTCTCTCTCTCTCTCTCTCTCTCTCTCTCTCTCTCTCTCTGGCCAGTCACTCCCACGCTGGTTCCCTCTCTTCCCTCCCCAGATCAGGTAGGGTGGCATGCCCAGGTACAGGGCTCAGTACAGATAGGCCACGTAAGTCCAAGCAAGGGCAGATATAGGTATGGGTCAGCCCAGAAGACCAGGTTATGGTAGGGCTGGATGCCCAGGACAGCTCAGATTCGGGCAGGGCACAATTACCCAGGTATTGACAAGGTACTGAGCACAGGGGCCTCACCCACGTGCATAGGGTAATGGTGGAGACTAAGGAAAGCTGAGGCAGGCCAAGGACCGCTGCGGTACACCTGGGAGGCCCAGCAGCAGGTACGAGCACAGCGACCTTGGCCATGTGCATGCGGCTTTGACGAGAGGCTGGGAGAGGCATCCATAGGACAGAGAGAACAGCACAGGGACAGGACTGGGCCACTGTTCATGGGAGACTAGTAGGCTGCGTGGGACAGGACCAGGAATTTGTTCATGGGTAACAGAGAGGCTTAGACATTTGGGAGGGACCTGGAATCATCTGTACTATAAACTAACTTTCAATCTTCTGAGTTTTGTACCCAAATCTTTAATACAATTTTCAGCGACCCACTAGCGCAGGAAAATCCGCTTTCACAGTAACACTTCTCGAAATAGTCTTTATTTTAAAGTTATTGTCTCTCCAATCATGACTTGCTTATTTTATAGCTTTTTGTCTCTCCTGGGAATTGATTGCCCCTGCTTGACTGCCTAGTTCACACCTTCACTATCACCAACAAGATCTTAACAAAGATGCTTATTTAAAACTGCAATATTGTGTTGGGGAAGTTTATATTGCAACAGAAGTGCATAATTGAACTAAGGACCAGATAATGGTATATAAACCATTATTCAAGTATGTAGAGATTGTAACTCAGACAGATGTTTTGAATCTAGAGAGATTTCTCTGGCACCAATTCACAAGGAAGGGATTAGAGAGGTCTCTAAGCAAAAGTTTCTGGTGTATTATTTTTTACTTTTTGGGTCACACCTGGCAATGCTCAGGAATCACTGCTGGCTCTGTACTCAGGAATTACTTCTGGTGGTGTTTGGGGGGACCATATGGGTCAACCAATGTGAAAAACAAATGCTCTACCCAGAGTATTGTTACTCTGGCTCAGATTCCACTGTTTTATGCCTAATCTGGATAAGACTTCAGACCAAGTGTGTGGAGTCCAGAAAGTGTTATCATGTACTCAGTTTGCTCCCTAAATAGAAACTGTATTTCACAGGCTTATTACCAGGATCACCCATAGTCTTTCTTTTGGTGAGGCCTCTTGCCTCACTATCACTATCACTATCTTCCCATTAATCATCTATTTTCTAGAGCGGGCACCAGTAATATCTCCATATGCCCTGTCTCATGCTAGTAGAACCCAAAGGCATCTGCTTGCTCCAGGAACATAAAGAGCCTCAAACAATTATATTAGGTCACGGGAATGACCAAATATAAATGTTACTGGTAATTGGCATATCAAATACTACATGAGCAGCTTGCCAGGCTTGCCGTGCAGGTGGCATACTGTTGCAGTTACCTTTAAATAAAGCATTCATTGATGAAACAGCGCGGCCGCTAAGCGGCCACGTGAGCCGGGCTGTGACAGTCTGGTCTGCTGGGTGGAGTTGTGACAAGAGGGAAGTCCAGATGTGGAAAATGGCGGGCCCCATGGAGTAGGGGGAGGGTGGTCTGGCTTGTTGTGAGGCTCTACTGGGGTGGCAGACCAGAGCTAGAACCCGCCATGCCTCCGGGGCGCCCCACGAGCAGCTGGGCACAGGGGAGAGCAAGTAGCAGCTCTGCCCCATGTCTGAGAGTCTCTGGTTCAGCATACCAGGGCCGGATTAAAAAAAAAATCTTCTTGCCTCAAGAAGATTTTTCTGTTTTCTTATTTTTTACTTGTCTATTTATCAATCTTTTTGTAAATAAGTAGATGCTTTTAAATGGGTAGTATGACTTGTTATGGGTCAACTGTTCCGTAAAGTGAGCCCATGCATATTATAGCAGATACGGACCACATGTATTCCTTGGTAAATGCAGTACTACTCAATCGACCTTGAGTAGAACCTGAGTAGAACATTTATTTTTAATAAATTCCTGAATAATTTATGCTGATGTTAGAAAAGGATAAAATTCAATGAATATTAATAAATATGTGTTAAGTAAATAATATATGAATAAGAATCCACCAAGCTATCAGTTGAATTAAAAAAAAATTAGTTGTGATAGAGAAGTTGTGCATTGGATAAGGTGCTTGCATTGCATGCAGCTAACCTGTGTTCAATCCCTGGCATCCCATATGGTTCCCTAAGTCCTATCTGGAATGTTCCCTAAGCAAGGAGCCAGGATTCAAGCCTGAGCCCCACAATAATTGCTGATAAACTAAATAAAAATAAAGATGAGTTATTTATAAAGCAAAAGTCTAAAAGTTGTAACTTTAGAAAATGTTTTGGAGTTCTCTGATTGGCCAGCAAGGAGAAAGAGCCAAATGTCTTGTTTGCACAAAGACCCAGCTTTAATCCTGGAGGCATGATATTCACAAATAACCTTTAGGCTTAGTCGGGCACTACTGAGCCCAGACAACACCTTCACTGGCAAAGCATTGGATCACCAATGCAGGTTTGACAAGTATACCAGGGCTCTGTTCTGTGCCCAGTTTGGGTGAAAATACAAAGAGAGAAAGGAAGAAAAAAAAAGAAAGGGAAGGAAGGAAGGGAGGAAGGAAGGAAGGAAGGAAGGAAGGAAGGAAGGAAGGAAGGAAGGAAGGAAGGAAGATAAAAATAAAAAGGGTATAAAAAGGAAAGAATAAAAAATCCGGTTACAGAGGCAGCCTCTCTGGGGTGTGCGGCTGGCCGGGCAGGCGCCTGGGGTCGTGGTAGAGCCCCAGGTCTCGGCAGAAGGTGGAACTACAATCCCCAGAAGTCCGAGCAGAACCGGAAGTAAACGGTCATTTTGAACTCTCACACAGGCCTGACTCCACCTCAGGTAACCTCCTTGGGGGTGTATGGCTGGCCGGGCGGGTGCCTGGGGTCGTGGTAGAGCCCCAGGTCTTGGCAGAAAGGTGGAACTACAACCCCCAGAAGTCCGAGCAGAACCGGAAGTAAATGGTCATTTTGAACTCTCACACAGGCCTGACTCCGCCTCAGGCAGCCTCCCTGGGGTATGCGGCTGGCCGGGCGGGGCGCCCTGGGGTCGTGGTAGAGCCCCAGGTCTCAGAGAAGGTGGAACTACAACCCCCAGAAGTCCGAGCGGAACCGGAAGTAAATGGTCATTTTGAACTCTCACACCGGCCTGACACTGCCTCAAGTAACCTCCCTGGGGTGTGTGGCTGGCGGGCGCTGCCAACGCAGCCGCTTATTAATAGAAAAACTAGAAAATTCAACACCAAGGGAAGGTAATACCCTCAAGAAAAAGAAACAGTACACCAGAGGAATCTATCCCTGAACACCACAACACCGTGGGGAAACAATGCAGATCCCCAGCTCGAAGAACAGATGAAGGAACCGACCCTGAAGAATACAGATGTGCATGAGCTCTCTGACAATGAAATTAGAGAAGAAATTGGTAGGATGTTTAAGGAGCTCAATGAAAAAAATTGAGCAGATGTCCAATAAAATACAGGAGAACATAAATGAAGCAGTTGAAAGGGCAGTCAATAAACTACGGGAGGAAATGAGAGCAGAAATGAGAACCATGAAAATAGAAATATCATTGTTTAAAAATTCAGTAGACAAAATGAAAAACACAATCGGGTTTCTCAACAGTAGGATGACAGCAGCGGAAGAGAGAATCAGGGAGACTGAAGACGAACTGCAGAAAGCACTCAGAGATCTACATAAGATGGAAAAAGACCGGAAAATGGATCAGCAATGGAACAGAGAACAATGGGATGAAGCCAGGCGGAACAACATAAGAATCATCAGAGTCCCAGAGGGACAGGAAAGTAACCCCAAGGAAATTAAAACAGTTAAAAACATCCTGGCTGAAAAGTTCCCGAGTTAAAGGACGAAGGCATCCAGATCCAAGAAGCCCGACGCGTACAAGCAGGAAGAGACCCCGATAGAAAGACCCCAAGACACATCCTAGTAAAAGTAATGGATGCCATAGACAGAGACATAATTCTTCAGGCAGCAAGATCAAAGAAGGAAATTGTATACAAAAGGAGCATCCATTCGACTTGCAGCAGACTTCTCAGAAGACACCCATCAAGCCTGAAGGCAGTGGTAGGATACTGGAAAAAAACTTAATGAAATGAATGCCTCAGCAAGAATTCTTTATCCGGCTAAACTGTCACTCAGATTTGAAGGACAGATATACAACTTCTTGGATAAACAACAGCTTAGGAACTTTGTAAAATCAAAACCAACCGTAAAAAGAAGGACTGAAAGATCTACTATAAGACAAGACATAACCCAAAAGAACAACCAACCTATACAGAACAATGGCACTAAATCCCATGACAATAATCTCTCTCAATGTCAATGGTCTAAATGCACCAGTTAAGAGACACAGAGTGGCACAATGGATCAAAAAATTGAATCCGACATTCTGCTGCTTTCAAGAAACACACCTAAACAATAGGAGCAAAGACAGGCTCAAAATAAAAAGGCTGGAAAACAATCCTTCATTCAAACAACCCATCCAAAAAGGCTGGGGTAGCCATACTGGTATCTGACAACATAGACTTCAGGCTGAAGAAGGTCAGAAGGGACAGTGAAGGTCACTTCTTAATAGTCAAGGGATGCATACATCAGGAAGAAATCACGCTATCAAACACATATGCACCCAACGAGGGGCCAGCAAAATACCTAAAATAACTACTAATAGACTTTAAAGAAGACATTGACAGCAACACAATTGTAGTTGGAGACTTCCAACACTGCTCTATCAACCCGGATAGATTAACAAGATTGAAACTTACCAAGGAAATACTGGCCCTAAAAGAAGAGATGGAAAAAAAGAGGGCTGGTAGACATATACAGGGCATTTCATCCCCAAAAAAACTGAATACACTTTCTTCTCCAGTGCACATGGAACATACTCCAAAAGAGATCACATGCTGAGCCATAAATCATACCTCCATAAAATCAAGAAGATAGAAATTGTGCCAACTATTTTTTCAGACCATGAGGCACTGAAAATAGAAGTTAATTGTACACCAAAACGGAGACCAATACCAAGTACCTGGAAACTAAACAGCTCACTGCTGAACAACCAGCAAGTCATAAAAAGAAATCAAAGAGGAAATCCAAAGATTCCTGGAAACAAATGAGACTGAAGACACAAATTACCAGAACTTGTGGGATACAGCGAAAAGCAGTGTTAAGAGGAAAGTGCATAGCTCTTCAAACATTCATCAGAAAAGAAGAAAAGCCCATCATAAACAGTCTGACTTCACAACTTAAGATCTTAGAGAGTGATCAACAAAAGGAACCCAACCCAAGCAGAAAGAAAGAAATAATAAAACTTAGAGCAGAAATCAATGAGATGGAATGTCAAAAAAACAATCCAGAAGATCAACGAAACCAAAAAGCTGGTTCTTTGAAAAAATAAACAAGATTGACAAACCACTTGCAAGACTTGTAAGAAAAAGGAAAAGAGAGACCCAAATAAATAGAATCAGAAATGAAAAGGGGGGACATCACAACAGAAACCACAGAAATTCAAAAGATCATCAGAGATTACTATGAGAGCCTGTACGCCACAAAACAAGAGAACCTAGAAGAAATGGACAAATTCCTGAATTCCTATAGCTTCCCAAGTCTGCAACAAGAAGATTTGGAATAACTCAACAAACCTATCTCCATTGAGGAAATAGAATCGGTAATCAAAAGTCTCCCCAAACACAAAAGCCCAGGTCCAGATGGATTCACCAGTGAATTCTACAAAACATTTAAAGAGGACCAACTCCCAATTCTTTTTTAAGCTCTTTCAGCAAATTGAAGAAACAGAAACACTCCCAAATAGCCTTTATGAGGCACATATCACCCCTGATACCCAAAGCAGACAAAGATGCCACAAAAAAGGAAAACTACAGACCAATCTCCCTGATGAATACAGATGCTAAGATCTTCAACAAAATACTAGCAAATAGAATCCAAAGAGTCATCAAAAAGATTATACACCATGACCAAGTGGGATTCATCCCGGGAATGCAAGGATGGTTCAACATCCGCAACTCAATCAACATAATACATCATATCAACAAAAAGAAAAATAAAAACCAGATGATCATATCAATAGATGCAGAGAAGGCATTTGATAAGATTCAACACCCATTCATGATGAAAGCGCTCCATAAAATGGGGATTGAAGGAACCTTCCTCAAGATAATCCAGGCCATCTACTAAAGCCCACAGGGAGCATCATTCTCAATGGGAAAAAACTGAAAGCCTTCCCCTTAAGATCAGGGACAAGACAAGGCTGCCTGCTCTCACCACTTCTATTCAATATAGTTCTGGAAGTACTTGCCATAGCAATCAGGGAAGAAAAAGACATTAAGGGCATCCAGATAGGAAGGGAAGAAGCCAAGTTATCACTATTTGCAGATGACATGATATTATACCTGGAAAACTTGAAACTCTGTACCAAGAGGCTCCTAGAAATAATACATTCCTATAGCAGAGTAGCAGGGTACAAAATCAATACCCAAAAAGTCAATGGCCTTCCTATATGCAAACAGAGAAAGAGAAGAAAGGGACATTAAAGAAACTATCCCATTCACAATTGCGCCCGCAGAAAATCAAATACCTTGGGAATCTACTCTGGGAAGCCAAAAATACTCAGCAGAAACACCATCCCTACTTTTATGTTCATAGCAGCATTATTCCCAATAGCCAGAATCTGGAAGCAACCAGAGTGCCCGAAAATCGATGACTGGATAAAAAAGCTTTGGTACATCTACACAATGGAATACTATGCAGCTGTTAGGAAAAATGAAGTTATAAAATTTGCCTACAAATGAATGGACATGGAGAAGATTATGTTGAGCGAAATTAGCCAGAAGGAGAGAGACAGATACAGAATGACTGCCTTTATCTGCATAACATAAATATATAGGTACATATTATGATACCAATATCCAAGGTCAAGTGAAACATACATCAGGAGGTCCTGTCAAAGGTGGAAATTATCACAAACGTGTGGGAGTCAGAGGCTAGGTAAGACAGAAAATGGAACAGTGTGCTAACAATTGTTGAGGGTACTTATGCCAACCTAGAACTGAGCATTAAATAGAGGCAAAAAGATACACATGACAAACCTTTAATGTATGTTCTGTAATCCATAGTCTGTAGGGGAATGAAAAGAGAAAAGAGAGAGAAATGGAAAGAAATAAAGAACCTGCCATGGAGGAGGGCTGGGGAGGGAGGAGGGAACCGGGACGTTGGTGGAGGGAGATGGGCACTGGTGGCGGGATGGGTGCTGCAATACTGTATGACCAAAATCCAAATATGAACTTTTTAATTGTATATCTTTGTAATTGTAAAAATAAAAAATTAAAAAAAAGAAAAAAAAGAAAATCAAATACCTAGGAATCAGTTTGACTAAGAATGTAAAGGATCTCTACAAAGAAAACTACAAAAACATTACTTCAGGAAATAAAAGAAGACCTGAGGAAATGGAGACATATTCCCTGCTCATGGATCGGAAGGATTAACATTATCAAAATGGTAATACTCCCTAGAGCTTTATGCAGATTCAATGCAGTCCCTATAAAGATACCCATGATGTTCTTCAAAGAAATTGAACAAACACTCCTGAAATTTGTATGGAATAATAAAACTCCATACAAATAAACAAATAGCTAAAGCAATCCTTGGGACAAAGAAGATGGGAGGTATCACTTTCCCCAACCTCAAGCTCTACTACAGAGCAGTTGTAATTAAGACAGTGTGGTATTGGTATAGAGACAGACCTGTAGACCTATGGAATAGAACTGAGTATCCTGATACACATTCTCAAATATACAACCACTTAATCTTCGATAAAGGAGCAAAAACTATTAAGTGGAGCAAAGAAAGCCTCTTCAACAAATGGTGCTGGGAAAACTGGGCAGCTACATGTAAAAAATGAACTTAGACCTCCTTCTAACGCCATTCACAAAAGTCAGATCAAAATGGATTCTAGATCTCAACATCAGACATGAATCTATAAGGTACATCGAAGAAAACATAGGAGAAACGCTCTACGACATCGAAACGAAAAGTATCTTTAAAGACGACACACCACTGACCAAGCAAATGGAAGCAAAGATAAACAAATGGGATTATATAAAACTAAAAAGCTTCTGCACCTCAAAAGAAACGGTGACCAAGATACAAATACAATCCACAGAGTGGGAAAGGATATTCATCCAATACCCATCTGACAAGGGGTTAATATCCAGGATATATCAGGCACTGGTAGCACTCCACAAGAAAAAAACAGCCAACCCCATCAAAAAATGGGGAGAAGAGATGAACAGAAACTTCCAAAAGAAGAAATTCGAATGGCCAAAAGGCATATGAAAAAGTGCTCTTCATCTTTAATCATCAGGGAGATGCAAACCAAAACAACAATGAGGTACCATCTCACACCATAGAGACTGGCACACATCCAAAACAGCAAGAACAACCGGGTGCTGGCGTGGATGTGGGGAAAAAAAGGACTCTGATCCACTGTTGGTGGGAGTGCCGACTGGTCCAGCCCTTTTGGAAAACAATGTGGGCATTCCTCTCGAAAACTAGATATTGAGCTCCCATTTGATCCAGCAATAGCACTCCTGGGAATATACCCGAGACCGAAAAACACATAGCAGAAACACTATCTGTACTTCTTTATTCATCTCTGCGCTATTCACTATAACTAGAGTCTGGAAACAACCTAAATGCCCGAGAACAGAGGGACTGGTTAAAGAAACTGTGGTTCATCTACACTATGGAATACTATGCGGCTGTCAGAAAAGATGAAATTATGAAATTTACCTGCAAATGGATGGACATGGAGACTATCATGCTGAGTGAAATTAGTCAGAAGGAAAAGGACAGGTATAGAATGACTGCATTCATTAATACAACATAGATACCAGTGTTTTACTAAATGTGGGAAATGGTAATGGCAGATTAAAACTTACCATTGAATATACACAAAGAGACTTAAGTGATAAACTCTAAATATCTGCAGGGCTAGCCACAACGTGTAAAAAAGAAGAGAGAGAGAGATGCAGAGACAGAGAGAGAGAGAAAGAGGGGAGAAAGAGAGGAGACTGGGGTACCTGCTATTAAGGCAGCATGGGGTGGGAGGGGGTGGGGTACATTGGTGGTGGAAATGGGGCACTGGTGGAGGGATGGGTGCTGGTATATTGTATTACCAAGAACCAATTATGAACACCTTTGTAATTGTATGTTTCACTGTGGTATAATAAAAATTTCTTTTTAAAAAATATGGTTTCAGATGACAGTCTTAGTGATAAGACAGAATTTCCAGAAACCAGAGATCCAGGTGTTTTCTTCTGGTTCTGCAGTGTGGGGTCTGCCCTGTGGTGCTTTCGGAAATGTTTATACTTTTGTGGTATAATCTACTGACATATTTAGATTCTAGCCCATCGTCTTCTTTAGAGTGTGAAGAAAATAATTCAAAAATAGATTGTTGGAAACAGAATATAGCCTCAATTTAAAATAATTTATAAAATGAAGAAATGTGTCATGCAAATGAGAAGGAATTTTCTCAGTGAAATGCTATGCTTCATTAAAACTAGTGTTACTTGCATGTTTATTAGTAAGATGAGAAACTCATTTAGACAATAATGGCTGAAAACCTAGTTTCTATTTTTACCAGCCAGATAGAATTTATTTTTAAGTTTCTATACTTTTACTGTCTTGCCCAAAAAAGAAATTGAAACCTTGAGATACTTGTTTGGATAACATTTCTTAAATTTAATTTTAAATAAAAGGTCACTGTGATAAAAGTCAAGAACAGACCTGAAAAGACCAAATGAAAATAAAAAAAAACTACACTCTGTCTCATCCCTTTCTGGTAGTTTCAGAAATAAAACCAAGCTTTTCAATAAGAGTAATAATACTTCTAACCTAGAGTAGTAGTACTGCTCTCAGAATTATTTCCAAATTTATTTGGCCAATATTTCTCAAAAGAAGTGTCCCTACAAGTGATAGAATGGAATGACATATTTATGGAGCCATCTTAGACAGGTAAGCTTTGGGGAAGTTCCTAAAAAATGGTAGACTCTTGTGTTCTAGCCGGCAATGCAAAGACACTATGGTCTAAGTTAGAGGTAAAGGTAGATCTGGTTCTATTCTTGCCCATTCATCAACACGGGGCAAATTTTTTCCATCCCTGGTTTGTGATTTAAGTCCTGAATCTCACAAATAGCTTCTTAGGTGAATGGTCTAAGAAAAAAAATCATTTATTTGAAATGGGTGAAGACATTAACACATTTGCACTTTTTCCCTCCAAATTATTTGCGCAACAAAGGAATTATTATTTTCCCCTTCTGCTAATTTTGAAACCAATCATGAGTTGGTGGAGGTTAAATTTTATTCTTTTAAGAAATCAAAGAAATTTCTGCATCACAAGATACATTGAATAGATTAAATTGCTTTGAAATTGTGCTACAATTAAACATTAATAGACTGCTTAATGCAGAGTTGTTGGTTTGATTTTTTTTCTCCTTAAGTCCATTCTTATTCTTTGCTGGTAGACAATTCTCTACATTTTACCCTCAGAAGGATTTTTCAAGCATTGAAATGCATTGCTCAATTTAGATCAGTTTTTAACAGTTCCCCTAAGATTGGAGCATAATAACACATCTCTCTCTATGTATAGATAGATGATAGATAGATAGATAGATAGATAGATAGATAGATAGATAGATAGATAGATAGATAGATAGATAGATAGATAGATAGATAGATAGATAGATAGATAGATAGATAGATAGATAGATAGATAGATAGGTAGGTAGGTAGGTAGGTAGGTAGATAGATAGATAGATGATAGATAGATAGATAGATAGATAGATAGATAGATAGATAGATAGATAGATAGATAGATAGATAGATAGATAGATAGATAGATAGATAGATAGATAGATAACATATAGAGATATATGGATATATATTTTTTTATTTCACTACATGTTGCTTTGAAAGATTTTAGCCAGTTTTTTCCTGCAGGAATGCCAACTTGAAGAATTGTTTAGTTATTTTATACATTAAAATGTTGCTGTTTTTGGTTTCCTTCTATTGAAGATGGATGGCATGCATTAGGACCACTAGCACTTTACTTGACAAAATATTTAACACAAGCGTAAGTAAACAAGGAAAGCTAAAATGAAAGCAGCTAAAATTGTGCTGTGAAATTCCTGCTAAACCCCTGCAACTACAATGCTTCTTACCACCTGCAGTAAGTACCAGTTAGTACCCACACATGATGTCTATGTCCACAAGCATCATCTCATCCCCAGATAGTAGAGCTGAAGGGGATCCCCATGTCCCAACTTAGTTTGAGAGAGAAAATAAGCAGATATTTGAACCCTGGTTAAAAAACATACCTATCTTGGACTGGAATATGAGAACTCAAAGTGGTAGACCATATGCTAGCGTATGCAAGACCCAAGTTTGATTTCCTGCACCACATGGTTGACAAGCACCTCTACAAGAAGCGCTGAGAGATCTTGAGTACCACCAAGTGTGGCCTTATTGGTCCTCAGCTCTGCTAAGTTCCAGTATTGCAGATGAGAATCCCAGTATTGCACATGAGAACATACTCTGAGCCATCATGCCTATATTATCACACTGTTGCCAAGAAAGGTACCCAGACCCAGGACAACACTGGATGCAATCAAAACAAAGCAATGACTAGAATTTGCAACTGAATAATGTAGGAAGTGAAAAGAATAATGGCTTTCACTTATTAGACACTTCTGTGATGTTCATTGCTACCCTTTTTTGATATGGAAGCTACGTTGGGAAGGTTGGGTAGGTAGGAGAACTTGGATCAGGAAAATTGGCACTTTGTGTTATAATTTATTAATGTACAGTGACTCCCAGGCCTCTACCAGGGAGAAGTTCTGTATCCCAGATCAGTAGGAAGGAAGCTAAAGCTCAAGTCAGCCAAAGATGAGGCAGTAGAGCAGTGAAGCAAAATTGAGTATGCCCTCTGCCTCCAATCCCCTCTCCCCCAGCCTCACACACACAGGCTATGATTATAACTTCATGCAAATCAAATTTGCAAGTTGTACTCTTTGTTCAACTACAAAGAGGTAGATCTCAAAGTGAAGGCCAATGGGAAAGTGACTGTAGGCACCCAGAGACAGCAGAGAGCAGAGGGAGCATGTGGAATCTGTCCCTTTTTGATGTCAGAAATAAGCCTCATTAAGCCAAAAATATTTACATGGTCCTTAGAGTTTATTTTCTGTTTGACTCTCTCCCTGTAGAAATCATGTTTGTGAAATTATAAGGAAATATTTGCTCCTGTAAAAAGAGAAATGAAAGCAATTTAAATTACTGAAGAAGTTAGACTATTGTAGCAAATCTGGATTTGCTTCAAAATGTGGGTCCTGAAACATTGTAGATAAAGTATACAAAACTCTAAATGTCTACTATTGATTGATCACACCATTAAATAGGTATACTTCTGTTGTTGGCTGCAATTTTCGTGTAAGAAAGTCAGGTCCATGCTGATTCTCTTGCTAGCTCCTATATCCTACACTGGCTTGTCCTTCCTGGAATTGTCCCACAATGTCCAGGAGGACAGTGTCCATGATATTAGGTGTTCTCAGTGGCCCTGTGTTGCTGCTCTGTGGGCAGCTTTTCTTTTTTTTTTTCAGCCAGCATCCTGCTTTCTTTTTTTATTTTTATTTTTTGCTTTTTTGAGTCACACCCTGCGTCTCTCAGGGGTTACTCCTGGTTCTTTCGCTCAGGAATTACTCCTGACAGTGCTTGGGGGACGATATGGGATGCCTACGATTGAACCCAGGTTGGCCCCATGCAAGGCAAACGCCCTATCTGCTGTGCTATCTTTCCAGCCCCTAGCATCCTGTTTTCTTTTTTTTCTTTGTAAAAAATTTTTTATTATACCACTGTGAGAGATACAATTACAAAGGTGTTCATAATTGGTTCTTGGTAATACAGTATTCCAGCACCCACCCCCTCCAACAGTGCCCCATTTCCACCACCAACGTACCCCACCCCCTCCAACCCACCCCCAGGCTACCTCAATAGCAGGTAGCTCCGTTTCCTTCTCTCTCTCTCTCTCTCTCTCTCTCTCTGTCTCAGCATCTCTCTCCCTCTTCTTTTACACATTGTGGCTAGCCCTGTAGATATTTAGAGTTGTCACTTAAGTCTCTTTGTGTATATTCAATGGTGAGTTTTAATCTGCCATTACCGTTTCCCACACTTAGTAAAACACTGGTATCTATTTATATTCTATTAATGAATGCAGCCATTCTATATCTGTCCTTTTCCTTCTGACTAATTTCACTTAGCATGATAGTCTCCATGTCCATCCATTTGCAGGTAAATTTCATATTTTCATCTTTTCTGACAGTAGCTTTTCTTGCTGTGCGTTTTTCTTCTTTTGTCCTTTCAGCTTCCCTATATTCTCTGCCTACATGAATGTGGATAAGAAGTGCTGATTTGATCCTCTGGGAAAGTAAGAAGTCAAAGAAAGATGGCTCAATGCATTACACATTTGGAATTTTAAGGGCATTCATTGATCAAAAACTTGAAATTTATATAGACTCATAAAACACCCAGAATAGGTAAAGTAATCATATGAACAAAGAAGACTGGAGACTTCTCTTTGCCCATACTGTTCAAACTACTATAAAGCTGTAGTAATCAAAACAGTGTGTTACTAGAATGAGTACAAACTCTTAGACGAATGCCATAGAATTTAAAGCCTCAGCTATATGGACAGTTCACTTGTATCACTTGTCTTCCCATTGTTCATAGATTTGTTCGAGCGGGCACCAATAACATCTCCATAATCCTGTCTCAAGCAAGTGTAGCCCAAGGATATCTTCTTGCTCCAGGAACAGGAAGAACCTCAAGCCATTCCTTCAGGTAATGGGAATGAGGTCCATAATTGTTTCTGGATTTTGGCATATCAAATACAATATGAGCAACTTGCCAGGCTCTGCCATGTAGGTGGTATACTTTCATTAGAAAGCTGTCATCTTGAGCATTTACTGATAAACCTCAATGGGGGAGAGATCAGATTTTTTTCTTGGTAGGAGCTCTGAGGAGCTGTGGAGTCCGGATATTGAGAATGACTGACCTCATGGTGTGGGGTTTCCTCTGGCTTCTTGCTACGCTCACTGGGATGATGAGCCATGGCTAGAACCTGCCTAGAACTGTATACAGTGTATGTGTGAAAGATCCTGGGAAGGACCTGGTCCTAACTTCTAGTACTATCTAAGAGTTTTGTGATGCCACAGAGCAGCCGCGTGCCAGCAAGCTGTCAGTCTGGAGTGTCTCTCTTCCAGTGTTGCTGGCTATGGTGGTTGGGAGCTCGCAGTCACACCCGATATGGAGGTGGAGGAATGGGGGAGGAGCCCAAATACCCACTCCAAGTCTGGTCAGTATGGCCCTCCCGCACACATGTGAGCAAACTCTTGAAGCTATGTTGGACTTGGCCAGGGGCTGGCTGAACCCTTTATCAACCTCTGGGCCTCCATGGGCTGTTTCCACGTGGGACAGAGCGGCACAGATGTGGGTCTGAAGTGGTTGAGTCTGGAGTGTCTCTCTTCAGGTATTGCCGGTGGAGCTGTGGGTCTGAAGTGATGGACAGTTAATCATCAATCACTTGATCACTTGAATCCCGTTATTCATCGATTTGCTCGAGCGGGCACCAGTAACATTTCCATTGGACCCTATCACGTGCCAATGTAGCCCAATGGCATCTGGTTGATTCAGGAATATGAAGAGCCTCAAACCGTTCCTTCAGGGTATTTACAAGGAAGTCTGACCATCTTGTAGGTGGGCGGCCACGTGATCTTTTGACATCCCGTGGGATCCAGTCGGTAATGGCTCTAGTCCAGCGGTTGTCTCCAAATCACATTACATGTCCAGCCCATCTGATTTTCGATGCCTTGGCAAATGAGACAGCATCCCTGATTCTGGAATAGCGATATGCCAAATCCAGTAACAGAAATGTTTATTTTCCTGACCCGAAAGAACCCTTAATACGGCAGCAGTAAGAAAGGCAAACAAGCAGTGCCAGACAAAATTTCATGGCCATCCTAGGCTGCCAAAACGAAGGACTAAAATGACTGTCTGTACTTTCAATGCACATACACTGGCATAGGAAGCATATATTGAGGATCTGATGCTGCAAGCAAAAAAGATCAAGTATGACATCATTGGTCTGACTGAGACGCAGGAGGCGTCAGTTGCATCATGCTGTATTTGACACGGGAGAAGAATTGTTCCTTGGAACATGCGACGAAAGAGGCATCGGTGGCGTTGGTGTCCTTGTCAACACGAACATGGCCTTAAACATTGATTCATTTGAACACCTTACAAACCGAATAGGACGATTACACTTGAAGAGATGTGGCCCACTGCCAGCAATTTCTATCTTCATTGTCTATGCACCAACATCCACATACAAAGAAGATGAAATTGAGGAATTCTACATGGAATTGGAGGAGTTCTATAAAAAAGATCACACCTTCTACAAGATCATAGTCAGTGATTTTAATGCCAAGATAGGACCAAGAAGATCGGCTGAAGAACTCCACATCGGGACCCATGGCCTAGAATGGAACGGAACAGGGTGAGAGACTATCTGAGTTCATCATGTCCACCAAGACCATTCATGGGAACTCACAGTTTCAGAAAGCTGAAGCGAAACGTTGGACATGGGAATCTCCTGGCGGACAGTTCCACAATGAAATAGACCACATCATCTTCAATCGACGATTTTGTCTGACCGATGTAGCTGTCGTCCCCAAATTCCAAACAGGATGAGACCACTGTCTCCTTCGTGCAAAATTCTACTTCCTGCAACGGGAGAAAAGGCTGCAAAGTTTAAGAAGAGAACTCCCAGAACGACCACCAACTGGGAACTCTTTGGCACCATTGCAGCAACATGGGAAGATACCATAATCATCAATAAAGTGGAAAAATATAAGTAGAGCAAGTGTAACCTCTGCTACAAATTGTGTTGGGAAAACTGATTGGTTACTTGTTTAAAAAAATATACCGTTTTTTAACACCATACACAAAAATTTAATCAAGAAGGATTAAAACCTCAACTTTATATATGAAACCATAAGTCATATAAATCATATTGAGGAATACATAGGTGTAACACTTCATGACATTGAATCCAGGGGTGTCTTCAATGATTCAATGCCATCAACAAAGTTAATGGAAACAAAGACCAAAAAACAGGACTATCTCCAACTAAGAAGCTTATGCACCAGAAAGAAATTATGACAGAATAAAAAGACACCCCATAGATTGGGAAAAAACATGTATCCACATTTACTCACATGATAAAGGGCGAATATTCAATATATAGAAGACACTGGTAAAATTTTAAGAGGAAATACAACCAAACGTATTAAATAATAGGGAGGAGAGATGAATAGAAACTTATTCAGATATTAAATACAGATGGAAAAAGGCATATAAAAATTTCATCATCACTGATAATAGGGAAATTGAAAGAAAAAGGTGCGATATCACCTTTCAGCAGCAAGATGATCTATATCTAAAGGAACAGAACTAATAAGTGTCGCCATGGATGCGGTGAAAAGGAACTGTCATTCACTGCTGGTGGGACTGTTGCCTGAATAAATCTCTTTAGAAAACTATTTGGAGACTTCCTTCCCCAAACTTCTGAATAGAAAGTTTATCTTATCCACAACCCACTCCTGAGCTAGAAAAGAACTCCCAAGAACAGAAAAATACGAATTCAAAAGAACATGCACACAACTCTATTCTTGAAGCACTATCATAACCAAAGTTTGCAAACAACCCAACTGAACAATAATAACAAGTGAATAGAATTGTTAGATTTTACCAAACCGAATATCATATAACTACAAGTATAGATGAAACTTGCAGTTTGCTGATAGATGGATGGCAATCAGGAGAAGTGAAGTAAAGTGAGCTAGAAAGAAAAAAACAAACACCCCATGATGTTACTCATAGGCAGAGTATAAAGGAAAAAGCAGGGGATTAGATATTCTACAGTGGAAACAGTTTCTGACATATGGTCTATAGAATTGGGAACTGCAGTCTATATAATTGGGAGTAAGGGGAAGAGTATTAGGAAGGAGTGGAGAGAAGAGTCAAGAGGGAAGGAACCTTTGGACATAGCAGCTCAGTTTTGGACCATATCTTGGCATTCCCTACAGAAAGACAAGGAATCGCCAGTATATCCAAACTGACTAATTTTGATGGTTTTGTGGACTCCCTGCTCCAACAGTGGTGCTTATGAGTATTACTGCCTCCTGGGCCGTGCCAGTGAGGGCCCAGGTCTTCACATCAGACACCAGCTCAGGCTGAGTCTTTCACTGACTCTAAGAACTAGGTATCCCCGGAAGAGACAGTCTCATTCTATCCAATATGAGATAGGCTTGCAAGGCACAGTCGGGGCAAGTGGGGTTAAGGATGTGCTCCAAAGACTTGACCACACTGAGCAGAGCCAGCTATAGGCAACCCTTCTCAGCAGTATCCCCTCTCCCCACATCTCTTCCGCTCTGGCAACCAACCATAATGTCCAGTTACCTCAGTGGCCAGTGGTGTCAGGATCAGTGGTGAGCAAAAAAAAAAAGTGGACCTACAACACCCTGTTTAACCTTTGTGCAAGTGTGTACTGTAAACCCCCACAGAATGTTTGCTGCCTGCTTATCAGGGTATATAAACCTAGCCCTTCTTGCAATAAAGTGATTTTTCTTCCAGAGTGCGCATCTTTTCATGTGGCTTCCAGGACTCCCTCCTCCTCATAAGGCCGCACCCTTCCTCTGCTAAGGTGCAGGTCAGAGGAGTGAGATGGGTTGCCAAGGCTGGCCTCCGGGTCAGTCACTACCATGACTGGCGTGTCCAGACAACAATCCAGAAATGTTTTCTCAGGGGTCAAAATGTCTTAATATTTAGAAACTCAATAGTAAGCAGGCACATAATATAAACCCTTCAGAATCAGAAATGTGGCTAGAGGGAAGTTTATTAGCTCAGCAATTAAAGACCACTGAAAACCCTTGGGAACAGAAAGAAAGACTCAAAGGTCCTTGCTTTGTCTTCACACCTTCCTTTTAACTTTCTTCCACACAACCTTTAGGATATATATGCTCATTCTTCATCTTATCTTAAGTAAAGCAGATATACAGAAGCGATAAAGCGATTAAGATTCCCTAAATCATAATGACAGGGTTAAAAACATACATCATGTCAGATGACCGCCATCTGGGTGGTCAGCCTTGACCAGGTCTTTTCCCTTTTCATTTTGGTTAGACCCAATGAGGATATCTTGGTATACTGGCCCTGAGCCAAGAATGTCCTGCTTCAGGGTCAGGCCTTATCCTTGTGAGAAAATGCTTCTGCTGGATCTTACTGTCTCACACTCAAATCAGTATATACAAAACAAAGATCAACAGTCTCTAGTTAGGGGGAACACATGCCTCAGTTGCTCATCCTAGTTCCAAGTGCACAGAGCCAGATGGGAGTAGTGTATTTGCCTTACTTACAGATAACTCTGGTTGAATTCCCAGTTCCTGAAGGGATTACACCTCCAGGAGTGATGTCTGACCATGGAGTCATGAATAAACTCTGAGCACCACCAGGTATGGAACAAAAGTGAAAACAAACACAGATACCCTCTGATCATCTCAATTTGTGCTTTTTCATCTAGACAAATCTGTTCAATTTTTCCAGGGTGCTAAATTAATCTGCCACTATAATGTCTTTTGCATTCTGGGTGCTCACCACACTCCCAGTGCCTGGCAACTGGGACTTTTTAGCTTGGCAATATGTGATGTGTTACTCTCCTGGAAAAGGGAATTTGAAACACATGGCAGAAAACCTGGCGAACTTTTTTGGGAGAGAGAAAGCTTGTGCAGCGTGTGCATTTCTTCCCACTGTAATCCACAAGAGTAGAATGAATTCAAGGGAGGGAATCCAATCCAGTACCACTGAGCCCTAAGAAGAATGAGACCCCAGAAATGTCTTGACATTTGTAAGATTTCTGTCAGCTCTATAACAGAGCACTACTATATGGACAATTTCATGTCAATAATATGAAAGGAAAGGGGCTGCTTTCAGGGACATCAGCAGTAAATTTCTCCTGCTAATCCAAGCTTATTTATATTCATAAGAGAGATGACAGGGAAACAAAGATATTGATATATTTGAACAAACTACGTGAGTTCTATGGTGCCCCTAAATCCTAATCCATGAATCTATGACTACTACAAAAAATGACAATGAATGCTTTTCAATCAGTTCTTAAATCAGGAGTTTGAGAGGAGGATCTTATAGTGCTGGATATTTCTGGATACTAGATTTTAATTATCCTGTATTAGATGAATTCTAAGCCAAGGAAGAGTTTGACTATAAGAGAGAAGCAAAGAAAGACAGACACATAAAGGAGAAGTGAACAAGAAGACAGAGATTGGAGAGTAGTAGCCACCAATTTACAATGGCTAGCAGTGTCCAGAAACCAGGAAAAGCAAAGAATGGATTGTTCTTTTATAAACATTAAAGGAGAGTGGGGGGCAGTGTATTGGTAGTTTAGTTTACTCTGAATTAATTGTCCTGGACAACCTGTCATATTTCTAATTAATATCTCTATTGCATGTAGGTTGATCTAATTCCTTTTACCCCTATAGAGGTCTTCTTCAATGGACTGGATGGTACTAAGAAAAGAGTCCACTCTGGCTACAAATTAGGGCAACTTTTAGATAAACCCTGCTCTGACCCAAATTATAGAGTAAAGATAAGAGCAGTTTTGTTCTAACCTAAGATAATCAATGAATGGCCTTGCATGGAGCTGAACACTTAACACTTGCATTGGAGCAGAGCAAGGCGGTCATTGTTAAAGATAGGACACTGAAAGGGATGGAGATGATCAATCTGGCAGGAGAGCAGCATAGCGTGGTTTGTAATATGTGATCTCCCTATGAAAGATCACCCTATGTATTTAATCTCGGGATAGTTATATATGCCTGTCTCTCTTACTGTGTTTATACAAGAAAACTATAAATATTAGGAGAGAGAGGAGCAATGCTCTGCATTAGTATCTCTATAAGCTTTGGGAAGCAGAGGAGTGCCGCCCCAGGGAATTTGCACCTATTTCATTTATTTTCATTGCTCCTATTTCTACCTTTGCTTACTTCCTGTTCCCAGCCTCTGCATAGGATTTAGCTCTTGCAGTTTGGGGGGTCTGTGGGAGAGACTGTCAGCCGGTATGGTGTGGCAGAGTGTGTGGCAGTTTGTGTGGAATGAAGTTGGAAGAAGTAAAGCTTTGGATTTTCTAAACTGGGCTCATGGTTCTTTTTTCATTGGCTGGGGGGAGAGTTGTCAGCCCCGAGAGTGACCAGGGAACCCTACAGACCCGATAATGTTGGGAACCCCAAACAGTCCCAACATACAGGCAGTTGGAAAGATGACAAAAATGAACTGGAAAGTGTAAAACAGCAGACAATAAATAATGGTCATAGAATGAGTCAACAATTCCATAAACTACCAAACAGTTTTTCAGTGAGGGAAACCCTCGTTTTCACTTTGTTTCTGTAACAAAAAGAAAGAAATCTTACAGGAAGCAAAAGAGGAAAGTGGCTCTGCTTCTGGAGAGCCAACCAGACTGCCCTAAAGGAGAGAGTCTCACCTCCCCTGTGGACTGCCTTGTAAATGCCTCTGTCTTATCAGACAGCAAAGAGGCAAATTTGTTGTCAGGCTTAAAGGAGTGACAGAAGATTTAGACAGTTTTGTAAAATTATGGTAGAAGCAGAAGGAAGCAGGCCAAGATTGAGGCAAACTGCAATATTCAAAATCTCAGATACAAATTTCTACCACCTGCCATAGTATTTCCTTCACAGTGGTGTTACTGATAATCAAGACAGGCTTTGGGTATTTAAAAGGGTGTAGTCAGTATACATAATCTGCTGAATACAAATTTATGTTTTCTTGTCTGAAAACCAAAATGATTTGTACATTTGTTTCTTTTTTATTCTCATAATCTCAAAATAATACTTCAACTACTTTAAATGGGTCCTTGTTTCAGGTATTTAAATATTGCATGATTAGATTAAAATTAAGAATGAGGCCTGAGAAAGTTTGGGGTTGAAGGTGTCTTAAACCTAAGCTGCCTTGCATGCAGTTGAATCCAGTTGTAGTCCTAGCACTGCCAGGAGCGATCCCTGAGCACAAAGCTGTGTGCAAACCCTGAGCACTACAAAGTGGGGTCCCAAAACCAAGAAAAGGAAAATAATGCAAACCATACAGTAACATTAAAAACACATTTCTAAACTTTGTTAACTGCTTTCTAAGTTCTCAGTACTGGGAAATCAAGTCCATGAAGGGAAGCAGGTGGTCAATACAGACTCTTCACCTACCCTTTGCATTATTCCATTCTATTATCTGAAGCATGAACTTTTCAGTCACCTTAATCCTGACCCAGAAACCAGTACTGACACCAGGGAGCAGGGGCATGAATTGTCAGAACAAAACTCTTTGGACAGCATTGTCTCAGCAAGGTAAGTTTTTCCTACTCTGACTTTGTTTCTTAACTTGTCTTATTTATTATAATTCTATTGACTAGACTTTTATTTTCTAATGAATGCACCCCTATGTAATAGTGTAACTCTAGGAAAGTGTTTTCTTTCCATTTCAGTGTGTTGTTTAGTGATCTGGGGTCTCTAGGATTCAGTCCACATTCCTTGTTTCCTACGGTCAGGTTCAGGTAATCCACTTGCTCACATATTTGATACTGAATGTCCTTGACTGTATGCTTCCTTACTCCCAGTTAACTTCTCTATCCTGGCGGATTGCAATGTCCATCCCTAATTTGTTATAGCTTGAGCCACTACCATGCAACATGTGAGAGTGCAAGTTCTTTAAATGGTAAAAATCCTTATTCTAAATGAGAACCCTTACCTAGTTGAAAGACAGCACTGCTATTCCACGTATTGGAGCATAAACATGGTCTGAACTAGTAGATCATCATTTTATTAAGTAAATTAGAGTAATGGAAGTTGGGATATGAATTATTTGTAGAGCAAAGAGAACTTAACCAGAAAGTTAAGTGGGGATGTGGCATTACTGTCCAGGGTTCTGCACAGGAAGAACTGAGTCCATGGTCCTTAGGAAGTAGAGACAGAGTGTATGGGAAGATACTGGGGACATGAAATGGCAAAAAGGGGAATGGTGAGTGAGGGGTGAATTGGATAATACTAACAGAGTTAAGAGGTAATGAATAGTTCTCTTTACAGAAATCTTCTTAGGGAATTTGGTGAGATAGTACATCAGATAAGAAGCTTTCTAAAGTGACATTTTTGGGGGAAACTGGGATAAAGCCACATTGTATACTTATAACTACTTCACATGATCCCCCAAATTTTTTTTACATGAGCACACAACTTATTAATCTTATTAATTGCCCAGTTTGTTCCACCTCTGAACCCATATACCATGGTGCACACTGAGGCAACTCCACCCAGAAGACCAGACTATCACAGCCCGGATCATCGACACCCACCCTGCAGCAGTTTTTTTTTTCAATCCGGCCCAGGTATGCTGAACCAGAGACTCTCAGACATGGGGGCAGAGCTGCTACTTGCTCTCCCTGTGCCCAGCTGCTCGTGAGGCGTTCGGGAGGCATGGTGGGTTCTAGCCCTGGCCTGCCACCTTAGCAGAGCCTCACAACAAGCCAGACCACCTTCCCCTACTCCATGGGGCCCACCATTTTCCACATCCAGACTTCCCTCTCCTCACAACTCCACCCAGCAGACCAGAATATCACAGCCCGGATCTTCGATAGCCACCCTACAGCAGTTTTTTTTTCAATCCGGCCCAGGTATGCTGAACCAGAGACTCTCAGACATGGGGCAGAGCTGCTACTTGCTCTCCCTGTGCCCAGCTGCTCATGAGGCATTCGGGAGGCATGGTGGGTTCTAGCCCTGGCCTGCCACCTCAGCAGAGCCTCACAACAAGCCAGACCACCCTCCCCTACTCCATGGGGCCCGCCATTTTCCACATCCGGACTTCCCTCTCGTCACAACTCCACCCAACAGACCAGACTATGACAGCCCGGCACTCGCGGCCACTAGCGGCTGCGCAGTTCATTAATAAATGCTTTGTTTAGAGGTGACTACAACAATACGCCATCTGCATGGCAAGCCTGGCAAGCTGCTCGTGTAGTATTTGATATGCCAAATACCAGTAACATTTATACTAGGTCATTCCTGTGACCTAATATAATGGTTTGAGCCTCTTTATGTTCCTGGAGCAAGCGGATGCCTTTGGGTTCTACTAGCATGAGACAGGGCATATGGAGATATTACTGGTGCCCACTCTAGCAAATAGATGATTAACGGGAAGATAGTGATAGTGATAGTGATACACTTTAGGATAAAAGCAGTTTCACAATAAAGGAAAATAAAAAGTGCCTGAAAAGAACAAGCTGATGGGGGGGTAGTGGGAGGAGGGGTTTGCACTGGGCAAAGGGGGCCACTGGAGATTTTGGCAGACAAAGGTGGACACTGGTGAAGGGATTGGTGCTAAAATTTTGTGCCCTGAAACTCAATCATGAATGTTTTGCAACTTTGTGATTCATGACCATTCAATAAGTTAATTTAAAAAATGAACTTCCTGTTGGGTCTCCCTCTGACTTTTGGGAATATTCCTAACAATTCTGTTTCTTCAACATATCCTTAAGCATTAGATTGGGAGGGTTGGGAAGGTAGTTTAAATATTGGAGTGAGATGCCGTTAATTTAGTTCTATCTCAAGCACCACATGGTCTCCCAAACACACTTTGTATAGTCCTGGTGACCTCCAGCATATTTAGGCTCAGGAACTGAGTTATCAAGCCCCTAAACCAGCCTAGATATTGCTGGAAATGGCCCACAATACCCCAGCACTTCTGGGAAGTCACCCTCCCTATGACTTTGAAAAAAAGTGAAAACAAGTAAGTATAAGAATAAAATTAGGTTCTTTTTGAAAAATATTCTCATCCAGCTTTTCCTAATTGCCATTTCCCTAATAAACAGACATGGCATTGTCCATGCACCATATGAGTTTCTGCATTGCATACAGCTCATAACAAAGGAAATTAAGATAAATTAAGATAAAATTAAAATAAATAAGAAAAACCCATGTTGTCAATGTACGACACCATATCTATTGTGTTTCTATTGTGTTAAAATGTTTATACAACCTCAGAATAGACTGACTAGACTCATATTACTTAGAAAATTTATAAAGATCTCACAAAAATCCTACTAGAACCAAAAAACATTCTATCTAGAAAAGTATAGCATGCTTTTAGGAAATAATTAAGAAGAAATGGAAAATAAAATTCTACCTATTTGAAATATGTTGGAAAGAGTGGTGATATGATGATTTCATTTAAAAGATAAGTATTTTCCCCAATTCTCATCATTCTGACTGATTTTTCTAGAATTGCTCCCTTTTAGTTTTTGTCCATTTACCAATCTCCCCAGCAAGCTGGCTTTGTGGCAAATCATGTCAAAGCTCAAGAAGAATAAGAAAATGCAATGTAAATACATCTGATATATGCTTAGCTTCTCTTAGACAATTTTGAAATTTACATTATAGTAATTTGAGACACTTTCAATGAAATTAGTGAGCTCTGTTAAATGGTTCTAGTTGTCAGGATCACTGTCTACTTTCTCATTTAACTTTACTCATGAGGGATGAGGATAATCTGCATGAGGAACAAAGTGTGAAAAAATTCCATGTCTAAATTATATCACTTGCTCATGTATTTTTCTATTAAATAAACTTTTGAACTAGGCTTGTTCAAGAAGGCACAGTGTTTCTCAGGTACAACTGATTGTGAAATCAAAATTGGTGAGGCATGATCTTTATCTGAAGGAATTCATTTTCTGCCAAGGGAGCAAAATGCATAACTAAACTGAAATATAATAGAGGCAATTTTGGCTTCTAATGGAAAATATATATGATAGGAAATGACTATCTTTATTTTAGAAACTAAAACATAGAATAGATATTTCCCTCTATTTTCATTAATTTCAAAGATGTTACCTCTTCCACTGAAATTATATCTAGCAAATAATATCTCTCAATTTCCTGAAATCCATTCCTTTGTTAAAGTCATATCCTCATACAAGACTTTGTCTGGGTCCTCATGACCTTCCTCCTGCCAGGAATGATCGATCCCTGAGCATAGAGTTAGGAGGAAGCCCTAAGCACTGTTGGATGTAGCTCAAAAAACAAACAACAAATAAATAGATGAAGGAAGGTTAGGAAGGAGGGAAGGCGGGAAGGAGGGAAGGAGGGAAGGAGGGAAGGAGGGAAGGAGGGAAGGCGGAAGGAGGGAAGGCGAGGAGGTGGGAAGGAAGGAAGGAAGGAAGGAAGGAAGGAAGGAAGGAAGGAAGGAAGGAAGGAAGGAAGGAAGGAAGGAAGGAAGGAAGGAAGGAAGGAAGGAAGGAAGGAAGGAAGGAAGGAAGGAAGGAAGGAAGGAAGGAAGGAAGGAAGGAAGGAAGGAAGGGAAAAGAAAAGAAAGAAAGAAAGAAAGAAAGAGAGAGAGAGAAAGAAAGAAAGAAAGAAAGAAAGAAAGAAAGAAAGAAAGAAAGAAAGAAAGAAAGAAAGAAAGAAAGAAAGAAAGAAAGAAAGAAAGAAAGAAAGAAAGAAAGAAAGAAAGAAGGAAGGAAAGAAGGAAAGAAAGAAAAGAAGAGAGGAAGGAAGGAAGGAAGAAAGGAAGGAAGGAAGTAAAGGAAGGAAGAAAGAAAGAAGGAAGGAAGAAAGAAAGAGAGAAAGAGAGAAAGAAAGAGATAAAGAGATAAAGAAAGAAAGAGAGAAAGAAAGAAAGAAAGAAAGAAAGAAAGAGAGAAAGAAAGAGAGAAAGAGAGAGAAAAGAAAGAGAGAAAGGAAAGAGAGAAAGGAAGAGAGAAAGAGAGAGAAAGAGAAAGAGAGAAGAGAAAGAGAGAAAGAAAGAAAGAAAGAAAGAAAGAAAGAAAGAAAAAAGAAAGAAAGAAAGAAAGAAAGAAAGAAAGAAAGAAAGAAAGAAAGAAAGAAAGAAGGAAAGAAAAAAAAGGAAAGAAAGAAAGAAAGAAAGAAAGAAAGAAAGAAAGAAAAGAAGAAAGAAAGAAAGAAAGAAAGAAAGAAAGAAAGAAAGAAAGAAAGAAAGAAAGAAAGAGAGAAAGAAAAGAAAGAAAGAAAGAAAGAAAGAAAGAAAGAAAGAAAGAAAGAAAGAAAGAAAAGAAAGAAAAAGAAAGAAAGAAAGAAAGAAAAAGAAAGAAAGAAAAAGGAAAGAAAGAAAGAAAGAAAGAAAGAAGGAAAGAAAGAAAGAAAGAAAGGAAAGAAAGAAGGAAAGAAAGAAAGAAAGAAAGAAAGAAAGAAAGAAAGAAAGAAAAGAAAGAAAGAAAGAAAGAAAGAAAGAAAGAAAGAAAGAAAGAAAGAAAGAAAGAAAGAAAGAAAGAAAGAAAGAAAGAAAGAAGGAAAGAAAGAAGGAAAGAAAGAAAGAAAGAAAGAAAGAAAGAAAAGAAAGAAAAAGAAAGAAAGGAAGGGAAGAGAG
>JAJIBD010027264.1:0-95016 GCA_021461705.1 Cryptotis parvus | reverse complement strand
GTATATATATACATATATATGTATATATATATTTATGTCATGCAAATAAATGCAGTCATTCTATCTCTGTCTTTTTCCTTTTTGGCTAATTTCACTCAACATGATCCTCCATGTCCATCCATTTATAGGCAAATTTTATAACTTCATTTTTCCTAATGGCTGCATAGTATTCCATTGTGTAGATGTACCAAAGTTTCTTTATCTAGACATCAATTCTCAGGCACTCTGGTTGTTTCCAAATTCTGGCTATTGTGAATAGTGCTACTATGAACATAAATGTGGGGATGGTGTTTCCACTGTGTGTTTTTGTATTCCAAGGGTGTATTCCCAGGAGTGGTATGGCTGGGTCAAATAGGAGCTCAATTTCCAGTCTTTGGAGGAATGTCCATATTGTTTTCCAAAAATGCTGTATTAGTCGACATTCCCACCAACAATGGATGAGAGTCCTCTTTTCCCCACATCCATGCCAGTACTTTATTTTTAAAGTTGGCTTTTTTGTGTTTTGAGGATAGATCTAAGAAGTAAAATTATTTGGTCATATGGAAGTTCTACTACTTTTCTAAGAATCTCCATACCTCATTCCACAGAAGCTGAGCCAGACCCTATTCATACCAACTATGTATGAGAACTCCTTTTTGTTCTTCACTCCCCCAACCAATACTCTTACTTTTTAGTCTTTCTGTTATGTGCCACTCTTACTGGTGTGGGAGGAAATCTTATTGTAATTTTTATTGTGTATCTGTTGGAGGACAGATTTAGCTATTCTGGGAGTTTTATTGTTTTGCCCACTATCAGCTTAATCTATTTAAGCCAAGGTTCATTCTAATGAGAACTCTCTTCTATGTAAACACTGCTAGAGGGTGTGGCAGTTACAGAAGTCACCTTGATTGAATAACTTCTGACTTATACATCTACTAAGACTTCTATGTTTTCTAGATTGGGCACAGCTCCTCTTTCTACCCACTGCACCCAGTGTTGGGCAGTTAGGATTTACCAGGAGACTACCACCCTGGCTATGTTGAGACTATAGGAAGACTATAGGAAGGATCATACTAGTTTGCTCTAAGCAGGCGAGTGTGACCCTTTCAGTACATGAGAACAAGATACTCAGAATCACCCTGGTGCAGATAATAAGAAGGACCTTGTGGGTACCATCTAGATTACATGAAGCTCATGAAATTAAGATGTATTACTTTATATCAGCCCCTCTCTCTCTCTCCAGTGTTTTACATAAGAGATAATCTCGGGATTAGTCCTTGGTTTAACCTTTGTTTATACCTGCAATAGGGTGTGGCACTACACTCTGTTTAGAGTTCTTTGTTGACACGACCCTCCCTGGATTACTTTGGTGTATATAAGGGGACTGACTTGAGGCCCCTTCACCTTTTGGCTTTGGCTTTAGCTTTCGGCTTTTGGCTCCTGTGGCTTTTGTCTCCCTCAGCCTTTTGCTTTTGGCTTTTGGCTTTTTGCTCTTTGGCCTTTTGCTCCTTCTTCTGGGTAGGACTCAGCTCGGGTGAGATCCTCTCTCTTTGGTGGGAGACTTGGGCTCTTTTGTATGGTCTAAGTTCGGACCAGAGCTAGAGTTTGTTCATTATATTGGATTGCTGTGGAAGAGCTTTTGTACTATTAAAAGCCTTTTTGGAACTGCACCGGACTCGTGAGTTTTCATCTGTTATCCCGGCGCCCTCGGGAGGTAGAAGAGAACTTCTGTCCTGACACTGTCGGGGACCCCCGGCGGCTTCCCCAACATATATCCATGATAAAAAGTGATGACAAATACCTTTTCATATGCCTTCTAGTCAGAGGGCATTTGTATGTTCTTCTCTCCTCATTGTTTGATGGGGTTATTGTTTATTTTTTTTTTCTGTTGTTGTTGAGCTTTGTGAATGCATGAGTATCGTGAATATTAGTTCTTTATCTGAGGTATAGCATGTGAATATTTTCTGTCATTCAGTAGAATATGTCATTTTATTATAGTCCAAGTTTCTTTAGCTATGAAAACAATTTTTAGTTTTATGTGGTTCCATTTGTTTATTTTTGTTGTGTTTCTTTCAATGGAGTCAAAGCTTTTGAGAACATATTTGATGGTGACATTCTGTGGAGCTCTACCTATATTTCCCGCAACATACTTTATGGATTCCACTTTAATCTTGAGATCTTTAATCACTCTTTGAAATCACTGTATCACTGTATCACTGTCTTCCCGTTCATCATCGATTTGCTCGAGCGGGCACCAGTAACATCTCCATATGACCTGTCTCATGCAGGTAGAGCCAAAGGGCACCTGCTTGCTCCAGGAACATAAAGAGCCTCAAAACCATTCCATCAGGTCATGGGAATGAGGTCTATAATTGTTACTGGTATCTGGCATATCAATAAGTGGCGAAAATTATAGGTCCAACATTTTTTTTTTTGTGGGGGATGTGACCATTCAGTTTTCCCAGCACAGTTTGTTGAAGAGGGTTTGCTTGCAGTACTTCATGCATGCAGCTCCATTATAATAGATTAACTGTTCATAGATATAAGGGTTTATTGCTTAGTGTTCAATACTGTTCAATTGGTCTGTGAGTCTATATTTCAGAACCATACAGTCTTGATAACTCTAGTTTTACAATATGATTTAAAACAAGGAAATATAATTCCTCCCGCTTCCTTTCTTCCCCTCCCCACACCTCAGTCTATCCTTGGTTATTTGAAGAGTATTTATAGCTCTCCAAGTTTTAGTAGAGTTTTTTCCTAGGTCTTTGAAGAATGTCATCAGAATTTTTATGGGAATTACATTGAATTTGTATAATGCCTGGTGTAAGATGAGTTGTTTTGGCAATGTTCACTCTTCAAACTCATGATCATTGAATATTTTCCCATTTTCTGATAGAAATGTATTTCTATAGCTCTGGATGCTAAAAGTAAGAGATCAAGGTGGCAGCCTGGTTGGATGAATCTCTTTGGAGTTGCATGCTTTGTGTATCCTCTCACAGCAGTGGTGATGAGTTCTCTGGAACCCAGGGCACTAATCCTAAAACCAGTGACTTCAGCCCCCTTGGGGGGGTTATATTTCAACAAATAAACCTGCATAAACTTTCAGACTGCAGCAGTATGTTATAAATAGAGAAATAAGAGGGGGAGGGAGGTAAAGTCATTAAGGTAAAGTCATTAAAAGTAAGGGGCCACATGACATGGGTATTGTGGGGTTCACAAAGACCTTTCTCTGAGGGGAGAATAAAGTTGATAAGAAACCAGCATGAAGCCAAATCAGAGCAGGGGTAGGGCCTGGTTATTTGGGTGTTTTTTTGGTCATCCTTGCTGTTGTGACTTAAATGGATATAAAAGGATGGGGCAACGGGGAGTGAGCAAAGGTGAACAGGCCCACGACAAGCTCTCAAAGTATTAAGGGAAGGACTGAAAACATATGGTGTCCTCAACAGCAGCAAGGATTTTTTGTTTGTTTTTGGATTTGTAATGCCTTATTTATTTATTGGTTTGCCATAAAATAGCCAAAGAATAGGAGAGGTGATTGGCTGTCGGGAACTCCGCGGGTCCCCGACAGTGTCAGGACAGAGGTTGTCTTCTACCTCCGAGGACGCCGGAGAACAGATGAAAACTCACGAGTCCGGTGCAGTTCCAAAAATGGCTTTTAATAGTACAAAAGCTCTTCCACAGCACTAGAAGATGGAGCAAAAGGCCAAAGAGCAAAAGACCAAAGCCAAAAGCCACAGGAGCCAAAAGCTGAAGGCTGAGGGAACCAAAAGGCAAAAGGTAAAGGTGAAGGGGCCTCAAGTCAGCCCCTTATATACACCAAAGTAATCCAATCGGGAGGTTGTCATGCCAACAAAGAACCCTAAACAGAGTGTAGTGCCACACCCTATTGTAGGTATAAACAAAGGTTACACCAAGGACTAATCCCGAGATTATCTCTTATGTAAAACACTGGAGAGAGAGGGGGCTGATATAAAGTAATACATCTTAACTTCATGAGCTTCATGTAATCTAGATGGTACCCACAAGGCCCTTATTATTATCTGCACCAGGGTGATTCTGAGTATCTTGTTCTCATGTACTGAAAGGGTCATACTCGCCTGCTTAGAGCAAACTAGTATGATCCTTCCTATAGTCTACCTTTAGTCTCAGCGTAGCCAGGGTGGTAGTCTCCTGGTAAATTCTAACTGTCCCACGTTGGGTGCAGTGGGTATAAAGAGGAGCTGTGCCCAATCTAGAAAACATAGAAGCCTTAGTAGATATAAAAGTCAGAAGTTATTCAATCAAGGTGACTTCTGTAACTGCCACCCCCTCTAGCAGTGTTTACATAGAAGAGAGATCTCATTAGAATGAATATTGGCTTAAATAAGATTAAGCTGGGAGTGAGCAAAACAACAAAACTCCCAGATTAGCTAAACATGTCCTCCAACAATTGGCTACTTTTTTCCCTTTGGTGTCACTTGTGGTGATGCTTAGGGGTTACTCCTGTGTCTGCATTCAGGAATTATTCCTGACAGTACTGGAGGGGACCATATGGGATACTGGGGTTTGAAATCAGGGAGGCTGCATTCAATTCAAATGCCCCACCTGCTGTGCTATCACTCTGGCTCCTCCTATCATTTTTTTTTACTTTAAAAGAATTGATTGACATACAGTGATTTGCAATATTGCCAATGACTTTTTCTGGTGTACATAATTCCAATGCCACAACAATCACCGATGTGCCTGCCTCCCTCCCCTAAGCTTCCCAATACCCATCAGAGAGAGGATTCGTGTGAGAACTTCCAGGAAATAAACAATGCATTTGGGAACAGGTGGGAGTTGGAGTGAAGAAAAAGATGAGAGAGGAGAGAGGAGCCCATTAGATTTCTAGTGTCGATGACTGGGTGCCTGATAGATTTCTAGCATCAATGACTGGGTGGGTGATAACCCTACCTGAACGAAATGAAGTATGAAGTAGAATGAAAGCAATGCTCATGGGTAGGGGAAAATCAGCAAAGTAACTGTTTTTTACCATCCAGAGCTCTTACTCCCCTCCCACCCCCAAATAATATGGTGCCAAAAGAATCATGGTTTAGGACTGTGACCTAAGTGGGCAACTCGGTTTCTTGTCAACCCCTCTAAAATAAAGCAATTCCTGGGGCCAGAGTGATAGCACAGCAGGGAGGGTGTTTGCCTGCACGTAATTCCTGGTGCAGAGCCATAAGTAAGCCCTGAGCATCACTGAGTATGACCCAAAAAGCAAAAATTAAAATAAAACCAGGCAATGTCTTTCACTCAACTCTACCCTCCTCTATTCAGAGAAAATAGGAGGAGGGTTTTAAAGCAAGAAGGCCGTGATAAGCTTGAATGGCCCTTGTCTCCTGACTTCCTGTAGGAGTCATTAGAATCCCACAATGCGACACTGAAAGTGGGGACCTGGGGTGACACTCCCTGCATGAGGAACTGAAGAGACAGAGGGAAGTTTAGGCCTTTGGATGGGGCTGATCCTCCCAGAGGACAAAGGCATGATGAAGGTGCTATGACGCCAGGCTGAAAATTTCCAAGAGCCTCCCAGAGTAGAGGCCTTGATCCTGTCTGCCAGGATCAAACCTGGTCCGAGACACTGGCACTGGGCCGCAGTGAGGGAAAGGACCATGACTCAGGGCATGCCACTACTCTGGAACTGACTGCGATCAGTTTTTATTTTAATAGGCTAAAGTTTCTTCATACTTGAATGTTTGTTCTTGCCCAAAGGCTTATTCCTGTGTCCTGGGGGTGCGCTCTATCAGAAGAAAACAAAAAATGGGCTTCTTTTGTTCTCTGCTTGGCATTAAATCTCTAAAATGTCATAACTGCAAGGAGAGAGAATTGTTTTATTTGTGTTTTCACCCAGCGCTTTCTGCCTTCTGTCAATTTTTATCAATTTGCTTGACAGAGATTTTTTCTCCCCCTCTATATTACATTTGGGAGAGGGGAAGCAGGATCACATCTGGCTGACCTCTGAGCTTGCTCCTGGCTCTGTGCTCAGGGATCACTCCTGGTGATAGTCAGGGAACCATATGTCATGCCAGGATCAAACCTGGTCAGCCATGTGAAAGGCAAGCACCCTACCCTCTGTGCTATCTCTTCAGTGTTCCTATATTATTTTTAATGATGTTTTATCATTGCCCTAAAGCCATAATTTTTGTTTGCTTAATTGATTTCAGATTTTATCAGCCACTCCTTGTTCATTCTTCTTTTTTTTAAAATTTTTTATTATACCACAGTGAAACATACAATTACAAAGGTGTTCATAATTGGTTCTTGGTAATACAGTATTCCAGCACCCATCCCTCCACCAGTGCCCCATTTCCACCACCAATGTACCCCACCCCTCCCGCCCACCCCCATGCTGCCTTAATAGCAGGTACCCCAGTTTCCTCTCTTTCTCTCTCTGTCTCTCTCTCTCTGTCTCTTCATCTCTCCTCCTCTTATTTTACACATTGTGGCTAGCCCTGCAGGTATTTAGAGTTTATCACTTAAGTCTCTTTGTGCATATTCAATGGTGAGTTTTAATCTGCCATTACCATTTCCCACATTTAGTAAAACACTGGTATCTATTTATGTCGTATTAATGAATGCAGTCATTCTATATCTGTCCTTTTCCTTCTGACTAATTTCACTCAGCATGATAGTCTCCATGTCCCTCCATTTGCAGGTAAATTTCATAATTTCATCTTTTCTGACAGCCGCATAGTATTCCATAGTGTAGATGAACCACCGTTTCTTTAGCCAGTCCTCTGTTCTCGGGCATTTAGGTTGTTTCCAGATTCTAGCTATAGTGAATAGCGAGAGATGAATAAAGAAGTACAGATAGTGTTTCTGCTATGTGTTTTTCGGTCCTCGGGTATATTCCCAGGAGTGTTATTGCTGGATCAAATGGGAGCTCAATATCTAGTTTTCGGAGGAATGCCCATATTGTTTTCCAAAAGGGCTGGACCAGTCGGCACTCCCACCAACAGTGGATGAGAGTCCCTTTCTCCCCCACATCCACGCCAGCACCGGTTGTTCTTGCTGTTTTGGATGTGTGCCAGTCTCTGTGGTGTGAGATGGTACCTCATTGTTGTTTTGATTTGCATCTCCCTGATGATTAAAGATGAAGAACACTTTTCATATGCCTTTTTGGCCACTCGAATTTCTTCTTTTTGGAAGCTTCTGTTCATTTCTTCTCCCCATTTTTTGATGGGGTTGGCTGTTTTCTTCTTGTGGAGTGCTACCAGTGCCTGATATATCCTGGATATTAACCCCTTGTCAGATGGGTATTGGGTGAATATCCTTTCCCACTCTGTGGATGGTCTTTGTATCTTGGTCACCATTTCTTTTGAGGTGCAGAAGCTTTTTAGTTTTATATAATCCCATTTGTTTATCTTTGCTTCCATTTGCTTGGTCAGTGGTGTGTCGTCTTTAAAGATACTTTTCGTTTCGATGTCGTAGAGCGTTTCTCCTATGTTTTCTTCGATGTACCTTATAGATTCATGTCTGATGTTGATATCTAGAATCCATTTTGATCTGACTTTTGTGCATGGCGTTAGAAGGAGGTCTAAGTTCATTTTTTTACATGTAGCTGCCCAGTTTCCCCAGCACCATTTCTTCTTAGTGCTGCTGTATTAAGGGCTCTTTCAGGGTTGGGGAAATAAACATTGTTATTACTGGTTTTGGCATATTGAATACACATTGGGCAGCTTGCCAGGCTCTGCCGTGGGTGGTATACTCTGAGTAGCTTGCCGGGCTCTCTGAGAGGGGTGGGTAGAATATTGTTGGTAATTTGGAGATAAATTTGGAGATAACGGGAGAGCTGGTAGCTGCTCTGCCTGGTGTATTTGCGTTTGTGGTTGAAGAATTCCTGGGCTTGAAATACTTTCCCTCTGAAGTTGAGTTGCACAGGAGGAAGAGAGCGGCATGGAACTCCTTCAAGAGCATCGAAGAAATAGCTAAAAGGACAAAGAACCTCTGGCTCCAGGCATATCTCTTCGACTCCACCATTCTCCTTGCATTAACATATGCCTCAGAGACCTGGGCCCTACAAAAGCAGGATGAGAACACTATTCAGGTCTCCCAAAGAGGAATCGAAAGAGCTATGCTTGGAATATCACGCCTCACTCAAATGAGAGAAGGAATCTGGAGTTCTGACCTCTGTCGACAATCCAGACTCAGGGTCACTGTCTCATTTGCCAAGGTGTCGAAAATCAGATGGGCTGGACATGTAATGTAATTTGGAGACAACTGCTGTACTAGAGCCATTACCAACTGGATCCCATGGGATGACAAAAGATCATGTGGCCGCCCACCTACAAGATGGTCAGACTTCTTCCTCAAGAGCCTGAATGAACGATTTGAGGCTCTTTGTATTCCTGAAGCAAGCAGATGCCGTTGGGCTACACGGGTTTGAGATAGGGTCAAATGGAAACGCTACTGGCGCCCAATCAAGCAAATCAACAAATAATGGGATGTCAAGTGATCAAGTGATCAATTGATTTCAGAATCTTGAGTCCAGGTAATTGTCTGATAGTATGAGCACCTTGATTCTTGATTGTTTTAAAGGTAAAGTGATATTGAAAATTTGAATTTGGAATCAGTTGATAGTGCTAATATTCAAAAGTTTGCATTGGTGGGGCCAGAGCCATAGTCCAGTGGGTAGGACATTTGCCTTGCACATGGCCGATCTGGGTTCGATCCTCAGCATCCCATATGGTCCCCTAAGCACCACCAGGAGTAATTCCTGAGTGCAGAGCCAGGAGTAACCCATGAGCATTGCCGAGTGTGACCCAAAAAAAAAAATAAATAATTATATATGTGTGTGTGTGTGTGTGTGTGTGTGTGTGTGTGTGTGTGTGTGTGTGTGTATACATTTATACTTGCAGAATTTCTGCATGCTATCCTACACCACCATGGTACCTGTTGGGGAAGCCGCTGGGGTCCCTGACAGTGTCAGGACAGAAGTTCTCTTCTACTTCCGAGGACGCTGGGGGAACAAATGAAAACTCACGAGTTCGGTGCAGTTCCAAAAAAAAGGCTTTTAATAGTACAAAAGCTCTCCCACAGCACTCCAATATAATAACAAGCTCTAGCCTTGGTCCGAACTTAGACCATACAAAAGAGCCTAAGTCTCCCACCCAAAGAGAGAGGATCTCACCCATAATGAGTCCTACCCAGAAGAAGCAAAAGGCCAAAGAGCAAAAAGCTGCAGGATCCAAAAGCCACAGGAGCCAAAAGCTGAAAGCTGAGGAGCCAAAAGCAGAAGGGGCCTCAAATCAGTGCCCTTATATACACCAAAGTAATCCAGGGAGGGTGGTGTCTAACAAAGAACTCTAAACAGAGTGTAGAAGGGTGGTGCCACACCCTATTGCAGGTATAAACAAAGGACTAATCCCAAGATTATCTATTTTGTAAAATACTGGAGAGAGGGGGCTGATATAAAGCCCAACTTAATTTTAGTTTCATCTTAATTTCATGAGTTTCATGTAATCTAGATGGTACCCACAAGGTCCTTCTTATTATTATCTGCACCAGGGTGATTCTGAGTATCTTGTTCTCGTGTACTGAAAGGGTCACACTCGCCTGCTTAGAACAAACTAGTATGATTCTTCCTATAGTCTTCCTATAGTCTCAACGTAGCCAGGGTGGTAGTCTCCTGGTAAATTCTAACTGTCCCATATTGGGTGCAGTGGGTATAAAGAGGAGCTGTGCCCAATCTAGAAAACATAGAAGTCTTAGTAGATGTATGTTGGGGACTCCGTTGGGGTCCCCAACAGTGCCGGGAAGCGGAGTTCTCTTGTACCTCCAAAGCCGGCGGGAATGAAGACTCAGGAATCCGATGCAGCTTTATTTACTATTTATTTATTTATTTATTTATTTATTTATTTATTTATTTATTTATTTATTTATTTATTTATTTATTTTTGCTTGTTTTGAGTCCATACAAAAGAGCCTAAGTCTCCCACCAAAGAGAGAGGATCTCACCCGTAATGAGTCCTACCCAGAAGCAAAAGGCCAAAGAGCAAAAGCTGCAGGATCCAAAAGCCACAGGAGTCAAAAGCTGAAAGCTGAGGAGCCAAAAGCCACAGGAGCCAAAAGCTGAAAGCAATGCTCAGGGGTTCCTCCTGGCTCTGCACTCAGGAATTGCTCCTGGCGGTGCTTGGGGGACCATATGGGATGCCAGGGATTGAACCCAGGTGGCTGCATGCAAGGCAAACACCCTACCCACTGGGCTATTGCTCCGGCCCCATCTGATGCAGTTTTAAAAGGGCTTTACTATCACAGGTTCCAATATACAATCCAAGAGCAGGGAAAACCTCCAGACTCTGGGTTCCCAGCTAGGCCCCAGCCAGGTGTAGGCCAAGATGGCTGCCACCACGTGTTGAGGCCCAACAGAGAATGGAGAGGACGGAGATGCAAAACGCCAAGGGAAGCCAAAATGGCAAAAGGGGAAAAAGAAGGAGCTTCTTTCTTCTTGCAGCTTATTTTATAGCTAGAAAACCGGCAAAACTCCCCAGTCCAGCCCATTCTGGAGATTAAAACAGGAAAATAGCTCTATAGAAATGTAGCAACTTCAGGAGACATCGGGCTGTTTACAAGGACCCAAAGCTAATTCAAAGCCTCCTAGCATTGCTGGGAGGAGCTATAAGCTAAATGTAACTTCCCCTGGCAGGAAGGGTCACATGCCCTCAGGTAATTTCTCCCAGCTCCTCACCTAATGTATTGAGCCAAGATCTGCCTGGAATTGCCTTTATAGGGTAGAGAAGGGGGTTTCTGAGATGGCATGTCTCTGTACCAAAGACTAATACTAATGCCAGTTAAATATTTCTCCAAGCCTTCACAAGAGTCTCGCCTACTTAATGGTAGTTTTGTATTTTAGTTGCTTTTGAGTTATCAGGGAGCCATGCTTGCTTGCTTGGAGGCAAACAGCATTTCTCTCTGGGCTAATCACTTAGAGATCCAACGTGGCCAGGCAAATATGCTGGTAAGATCTAGCTAGTCCCACTATGATTGTGGTAGCATGAGAGAATATTTATACCAGCCAGTATAGAATACATGGTCAGATAAGACTGCCACATTTAGACTACCCCCCTATCTATGAAGTGACCTGCAGGAGGCAATCCAGGTAAGATGCAGAGGCCTAGGCTTTTAGGTGTCCTGCAACAGATGTATAAGTCAGAAGTTATTCAATCAAGGTGATAACTGCCACACCCTATAGCAGTGTTTACATAGAAGAGAGGTCTCATTAGAATGAACCTTAGCTTAAATAGATTATGCTGTGAGTGGGCAAAACAACAAAGCTCCCACATTAGCTAGATCTGTCATCCAACAGGTACCCTTTATTTTTATCCCAAGTTCCCTTCCTTCCTAGCCCCCTAGAGTCACAGTCCGATTGACAGCATATCATGATTGTTTTCCTATCTATCTATCTATCTATCTATCTATCTATCTATCTATCTATCTATCTATCTATCTATCTATCTATCTATCTATCTATCTATCTATCTATCTATCTATCTATCTATCTATCTATCTATCTATCTATCTATCTATCTATCTATCTATCTATCTATCTATCTATCTATCTATCTATCTATCTATCTATCTATCTATCTATTCATCTATCTATCTATCTATCTATCTATCTAATTATATCACTGTGCAATAGACCATTACAAAGCTATTCATGATTGGATTTCAGTCATACAGTGTTCTAGCACCCATCCCTCTACCAGCACATATTTTCCAGTTCTGGTGTCCCTAATACCCACCCTCCCCCAAACTGCTTCTATGGTAAACACTTTTCCTCTCTCTCTCTCTCTCTCTCTCTCTCCCACATTATGGTTTGCCATACAGACACTGAAGGGTTATTTTGTATATCCCTTTACCTACTTTCAATAGGTAAAGTGATATACATAATATCCCATTATTTTGTATTGTTATATTGTTCTATATATAGGACAATATAATCATTGTTCTATTGTTATATTGTTACCATTTCCAACTATTATTGGCAAACTGGTCCCTTTTCTATTTTATATAGCATTCCTCCTCCACACACTTGTGGTAGTTTCCAACCATTGCCAAGTCCTCCTGGCCTCTGTTCTCCCTGGCCTTAGTATACTATAGTTTTATACTATTTTTATAGCCCACATATGAATGCAATCATCCCATGACCTAATATAATGGTTTGAGGGGGCTCTTTATGTTCCTGTAGCAAGCCGATGCCCCTGGCTCTACTGGCTGAGACAGGACATTGGAGATATTACTGGTGCCTGCTCTAGCAAATAGATGATTAACGGGAAGATCGTGGATCGTGATGAATGCAATCACTCTATATCTGTCCTTTTCCTTCTTATTAATTTCACTCAGCATGATACTCTCCACGTCCATCCATTTATAGGCAAATTTCATGACTTCATTTTTTCCTAACAGCTGCATAGTATTCCATTGTGTAGATGTATTCATGGTTGTTTTCAACTAGGGATTGCCTATTCCCTTGTTCTACTTATTTTTTACAAGATTATCAAGTGTTTTTCTGTTTCTTTCTAACTCACTTCACTTTGTAATACATCTTCTAGCTCCATCTCACTTTCACCAAACTGCAAGTTTTCATCTTCTCTCATAGCTGAGTGGTATTTCATTGTGCAGATATTCCATCATTTTGTTAATATTTCATTTGCTTCAGGCATAGTGATGATTAGTCAGCATCCCTCACCTCCCACCTATATCCCTCCCACCTCCTTTCTGCCCACCCCATCTCCCATCATGGCAAGACCAGGTCAGTTCTGCAGACTTCTCAGGCACTTTTGCCTTTGATTCTTTTATACTAAAATTTCCTAATCCGGGCCGGAACAATAGTCCAGCGGGTAGGGTGTTTGCCTTTCACGCGGCGGCCTGTGCTGGCCCAGGTTCAATCCCCTGAGCACCACCAGGAGTGATTCCTGAGTGCTGAGCCAGGAGTAACCCCTGAGAATTGCCGGGTGTGACCCAAAAAGCAAAATAAAGAAAAAAAAATCCTAATCCATTCATTCATTGTTGGAGACTTGGGTTCTTTCTGTATCTTGGTTAGAATAAATACTGCAAGGATGAACATGTGTGTGTTTATGTCCTTTCAAATTAAAGTTGTTATGTTCTTGGGGAAGACACTCAGGAGTGGAATTACAGGGTTTTATACAAAATCCATTATTATTTTATTTTTCATTATTATTATTATTTTTAATGAAAAATGTTTTGTTTTATTTTTAGGCCATACCAGGCTGTGCTCAGGAAACACTCCTGTTGTGACCCAGAGGGTCATATAGGGTGGCAAGGACGAAACTCAGATCGGCTACATGCAAGGGAAGCTTCTTCTCTCTTGTGCTACCCTCCCTTCAATGAAATATTTTTAATAAGAAAATAAATTTTACCTCAAATTTCCTTTTTTGCAAATTTTGTTTATTACACAGGTTTAACAGAGGTGAGAGTTAGACTTGCTGTACAACTACATCTCACAAAGTTAAGTCAATAAAAAGGAAAGCCAGTTTAGTCTTTCTCTTCTATGAGACAAAGAGGAGAAAAATCTTATATTCAAAGTAGAAGGTTTCTAACACCATTTCCTCTTATCTAGAATTTCCCTTGGCAGAATAAATATTATTTTACCTCTCTTGACAGACTTGAAACCCATAAATAGATCCATAGTAACATATAAATATAGATCCATAAATAACATAAATAATTTGCCAAAATATAGATCACGATTTTAAATAACAAACCCCCAAATCTTAAAAATTACAAAATAAAGATTCATTAAAATAAAACTGTGTGCCTCAAAGTTACTTAGAACATATTAAATATAAATACATAAATAACTTAAGATCCTTTGAGATACAAGCAACAGGCCAGAGAGAAAGGTGGTGGGGGAGCTCAGTGATCTGGAAAGCAACCTTTGCGTGCAAGAGGCCTGGGTTTGGTCCCCCAGCAATGCACGGTCTCTCGAACACAGACAGGAAGAACACTAGAACAGTGAGCGGAGAGTAGACCCTTAAGCCACATGGCTGACAATGGGGGTGACGCAGGTGCAACCCACAGACACTAGTGTCTTCTCCAGTCGGAAAGAGTGGGCACAGTGGCCAGGCTCTCTACGCAGAACCAGAATCTCTTGCTTGATGGGGACAGAGTTCATGTGGTGGTCCACCTTCCCCTCAGCATCCACACAGCCTAAGTGGCGGCATCTGGCCTCCCAGATCACAGGCGGGTATCTCTCAGGGTCCTCGTGCGGCTGCAGGGGAAGACAAAACGGAGGACAAAGTGAATTCCTGGTGAAGCTGGAGGGAAATAACATGGGCGGGAAGACAGGCAAATCTGTTGGTGACACATCACAGGCACTGCAAATTTTCTAAGTGCTGTGAGGCTGAACAAAAAGTATTTGGGGAAATTGGATTTTTAAGCACATGAAATGTTATGGAACAAATTGATCACTTTCCCTTAATTTCCTTTGCAAGAATGAATAAAGACTGTCTGCAGAAGGAATTTAAGTTAGGAACAAACAGTAACTGATTTTTAAAACTTAACTTTATTTAACAAAAGCTATTTATTTTATTTTTATAGGATACTTTTGATAAAAAAAAAGGCAGAAGAACCATCTAGGAACAGGAGAGTTGCTAATCCGAATACAGGAAATCTGTTTTTGATACAGGGATGTAAGCAATTTTTTAATTTTGTTTTGTTTTGTTTTTAGGTCACACCCACTAGTGCTCAGGGTCTGTTCCTGGCATTTACTTGGGGGGGTTGTATTCGAGTCAAGGATTGAACCCAGGTAGTCCATGTGCAAGTGAGGCACCTTATGAACATTGCTATTTCTCTGGTCCCTGTATATAGTTTTTAATATGTCATTACTTTCATGGAACAGAGACTCAGACTGATAGACAGAAACAGGAGCAAAAACTAAGGAGCTCATTAGTCCTCTCTTCCCTCTTCTTAAATTGCTGAGTGAACAATTTACTTTTAAATGAATTTATTTGAGCCATTCTTAGTAATGGGAAATGGATTTTACCTACAGTCAGGTAAATTTATAGACTTCATATCACAGTTCTATCACAGTTCTATCATATCACAGTGCAAAATAAAAGTGTCACAACTTATTTTGTGTTCACTTCTCCATGGAATTTAATCACCAGTTGTGCTAGGGACACAGTGAATGTAGGTGTACTGGAGAAGTAGATCAATACTAACGCAAACATTGGTGGAAGTACTTAACATAATGCTTCCTATGGGATTGAAACACACACTTTCCCCAGGTGCTAATAAGCTAACATAACTAAAGGAGGAAAACGGCACAATAAAACCAATTAATTGTTACTTTTTTTTTTTTTTTTTTTGCTTTTTGGGTTGCACCTGGCAATGCTTAGGGGTTACTCCTGGCTCTGCACTCAGGAATTACTCCTGGCGGTGCTTGGGGACCATATGGGATGCCGGGGACCGAACCTGGGCGGCACAGGCCGGCCGTGTGCAAAGCAAACGCCCTACCCACTGGGCTATCGCCCGGCCCCTAATTGTTACTTTTTTAAAAAACAAATATTCTCAATGATAGCTCTAGTAAAAGCATTTAAATAATGATCTCCCAGATATTCCGTGCACATTTTCACCACTTATGTCCCCTTTTTTCCGCTATTTAAATGTGTATCTTTTAAATAGACAATGTATAAAATAAATTTGCCACAATATTAGAATAGATGAAATCCTCCATGGATTTGGTTGACTGTTGGTGTCAGTGAGTTCTAAGATAGGTGTTACTGTGTTTGTGCGTGCGTGTGTGTGTGTTATCATACTGTGTTCTATAAGTCTATAGAATCAAAGTTGTTTAAGAATGTTTTTCTTGTATAAATAAGATTGCAATATACCATCCAAATCTAGCATTTGTAATTTACAGCTAATAAATATTACCCTTCCCCAATTGGTAAACATTTAAATTTTTTGCCTTCTATACAAATTTTCAGCTCCCATCCCGCCCCACGAGTCCTATCCAACTCCAGCCTAGCACGGACTCAGTTAGAGAATTCTTATTCTGCAAAACGGCCCTCCCAGGCTTGACTGACTGTCTCTGAGTCAGTAAAATCATCTTTTAGGTCAGAGGTTCTCAAACTTATTTGGCCTACTGCCCCCTTTTCAGTAAAGAAATCACTCAGCAGTGCCCTGGAACTCTAAGTGAACAGACAGAAAACACTTTTACCCCCAACTGCAGCTGGGGTGTCAACTGCACCCTGGATCATTTGTTTCTGGGCCTCCGGTGAGCAGTATCCCCCACTTTGGGAAGATACTACTGGGAGTGATTTAGATTGGGCCGTCTGATGCATGCAAAGAGAGCAACGTATAGAGACTTCATCTGAGAATCTTACTTACTGGAAATTCCAAGGTGAGGTGGATCGGTTGTGGTAATCCAAAGGCCTTTTTGGAATTCGTTTTCGATTGAGGATGTTTAGATTGACCTTCACATACGGAGGGAAACTCCTGTCCTCAGTACCTGGGCATCTTGGTTGTGGAGGGGCCGCAATTCCTGTCTTCATAATAGCCACCAGACACAGTAACAGTAGCAGTGACTAAAACAGAACAGAAAAGGAGAAAGATGGAAATTGGATTAGTACATGGTTGTATTTAACAAATTGTGGTGATGATTGTTTTTGCTAAAATTCTATAACTCAGTACAACCTGCATATTCAGATCAGTCAGAAGAGAAGAGTGGAAAGAAAAGTCCCTGACACTATTGATGGACTCCTCCAGGTTGGTGACCCATCTTAATTTGGATTAAACAAATATGTTGTGGGAGAATTATCTTAGAATCCCACTACTTGAAAAAACAGATTTTCAATAAGCATTACTACTGCACAGTGTTATGTGGCACTTCTTGTGTGGTTTAGCCGTCACTGAACTGTCTTTCCGTTTTAATCTCTTTCAAACTGATAGGTATCAGTTTTTGAAAATATTATGCAATGACTTAAGTATCTACTGAAAAGCATGACCATGCTACATACACAGTCTTCTTGGATCTCTGCATCAGACTCTCTATAATATGAATCTAGAAAGTTTTATAATATAAATGCTGAAAGTCCAGAAAGATTATGTGATCCAAATGAATAAGAATTGCACTGTCGTGCAGGACTCACCATGGTTGAAGTTCTCATAGGTGGCACCATTGCTTCTCCCAATTCACTGGTGGTAGATGAGCTTGAGCCTGCTTTGAGATAGACACAGTGTAATGCACTATCTTGTCTCTTTTGTAGGACTTTGCTCCTACTGTGGTTGCTTGGCGTAGGTGCATTAAAGTGGAAACCATTTAAAAAATTCCATTCAATGTAGGTCATCTGGCCACACCCCTAAAATAAAACTATGCTTAATTTTACTGGATTCTTGTTAAACAAAATTTTGACGTAATATTTATATTTCTGGTATCAATATCTTGGTTTCCCATTTGATAATTCCTTTCCTCATCAAATCCCCAAGCCAGATGTGCAAAACATTCCAGAAATGTATCAAAATCTTGGTACATAAACAAACAAATGAACAAATAATTTAATGATGACAGGAGATGCTATATTTTACTGAATTTAATTCCCAATTTTATTGTGTGTGATCTCTGTTCAAGGAGTACATTTCTGGATTTAAAGGACACAAGATTTACTGTTAAAGGCAAGCCCACAATTATGTGCAACCACGCAACTTGTCAACTCATGCAGTATTTTAGGAGGTATGAAGTAAGGAAGGAGGGACAATGGGAAGAATTGAAGATGGAGATAAAAACTGAAGAAAAGTGATGGAGACAGAGAATAATAGGAACAAGCAGAGATAAAAGTGAAGAGAAACAAGAAAGAAATCAGGAAATGGCCCTCTCCTTTCCCTACTTCACAGTGAGACAAACTTTGGTTTCAGATCCCTATGAATTATTCCTCCTCGGGAGCATAGAATGGCTCAAGAATGATAGAGACGAGGGGTCAGAGGATAGATCTGTGGCTCTCTGCATTGTATCTTTCTGTATCTTGACCTCTAACCCCCAGAATGAGGTGACTAATGGTTCTCTCTATGTGGAATATGTAATGATGATGGTAATGATGGCAGAGAGACCACTACCACCATAGTTGTTATCCTTGTTTTCCTATGTTTGGCTGTCTTGTGATCCATTCCTTCTTCGGGTTTTGATCTATATCTCAGAGGACAGAGATTTCATATACTCTGAGTTCAATTAAAAAAGACCTTGGAAGACAGAAGAATGGGAAGTGGGGGGGAAGCAGAAGAGGGGAACCAGAGTCTCCTCACTTTGTCTCTTGGGGCCCTGCTTGTTCTCTGCCCTTCTGGTCTTGGGATGGTTGTAGCTTCTTTTGACTGACTCCAATCTCAATAATCAGTGTAATCAGATTCTGGAGTTTCCTATGTTGCTAATATCTGCAGTGACTTCTATTCTTCTGCCGAGATAGCCCCTGACTAACTAGTATGGAGGCCATGAGCAGCTGCCATGATGACAAATGAACTTGACAAGCAATGCAGACACAGATAGAAGAGGGGTAGGATACCATCTCTGACTTCCCTGCTTCTCAGCTTGAGCTCACCATCTATCCTTGAATACCTTTGAGACAGAGACCCCAAAAGCTTTACCTTCCTTTGCGTGTGATCAGGGAGCCATCTTAGGGGGTGTGGGTTTCACATCTTTTCTATTCTCAGACTCATGACATTTCTCTAACTCAGATTCTCTCTCTCTTGGGCAAATTTTTAATAATGTCTAGTAGTGAGTACAATATCATGCACTTAAGGCTCTGGCTCAGGTAACTTTTGCTTTGTACTATTTAAAGCTTGAAAGAATATGTCTAAAATATTTGTCTGTTTCCATTTTTATATTTACTATAGTCTTTTAGGGCTGAGGTGTTTTTTAGTAATCATCATTCCCTTGAGGGAACATTAGACACTACATTCCCTGTAGTGTCTAATGTTCCGCATTATACAATATTGAATTTTATAGATTGATTTTGTGCTGTTGGTTTCTTTCTGGCTCACAATTATTTGAGCATATTTATAGTGTACTGAATATTCTTTGTTTTTTTATCTGCTAGATTATGAGCTATATAATCTATAGCTTATGTAAAAGCTAAAGATTTTATGACATATAAAAACACATAACCATCTTACTAGTGTTTTAAAGATAAAACAAGTGTCGAATACATAACAAGCACTCAGCATATTGATTGGTTAAAAATATGAATAATATTATTTGCTTTTGTTTGGGGGCCATACCTGGCAGCACTCAGGGCTTACTCCTGGCTCTGTGATCAGGAGACCTGGGGACCATATGTGGTACTTAGGATCAAATTGGGGTCTGTAGTGTGCAAGGCAAGTGCCTAATCCTCTGTACTACTTCTATGGCCCATGAACTACATTTTTGGAAATTTGAAAATCTTGAGTATTCTTTTCTGTACTGAGTCAATTTTCCATACACATACAGAATTGTTGACTGTCTGGGCTCTCTACCTCAATTTACTTGAAAGTAGAGGAAAAGGCTATAACTTCTTAAGCACGTGGAGTAGAGAATTCCTTGCTTGGCACTTTCTGGCAGGTGAGAACAAGGTGTTTGCTACCAATTGTTTTGATTTATGGCTAACAGGGAAAAGCGGACTATAATGTTATTCTACTTATGTTCCAGTTACCAGTGAAACTCAGTCTAGGCACTGTCCTTTGAAAGCCAGCATTGTCTTTAAACTCCACTCTGGGGTCATAGATGAAATTTTATGAAAGTCGTAATTTTTAAGTGAAATCTTGGAGTGGGGAAGTGTTTAACCTGGAGTAAGACTGATTTTCTAGGTGCACAATTGAGTTGGAAGCCTGTACTCATGATGTAACAGTCAGAGCTTAAAGAGAATGAACAGGCTACTCCTGTTTTATTCTTTAGAAGCAACTATCTACAATTTGTTGAGATTGACTAAGAATTAGGGTGTTCATGTGTTTTTTGGGACTCTCTGCTATTAACAAACCATGTCATTGTTTTTGTTTTTTCATGTGTTTTGAGGCTCCGATTTCTACTTGTTCAAATGTGTTCTTGCACCAGATATTATTTGATCATTAATTTTTAGAAAAAGAAAAATAGTAAAAGAACCAATGGAAGCAGCAAATGAGGGGCAATTATTTTGCTCAGTGATTTTTCTCAGATTGATTAGGCTTGCTTTTTTTTAGGGCTTGGGATACAAACGTCCACAAGTAGAGTTACTGCAAACTGGGAATAGGAAGCTGATAAAATGGGATAAGTCTAGTAGTTGGATCCCAGAAAATATCCCTCAGAACCTAGTGTACATTTGAAGGCATGATACTGGGGAAATGTTTGTGGACTTCTTGATTTAGAAATATGAGTTTAAAGGCTTTATAACATTATTATGCATTTTAACATTAATAGTAATACTGTGAGAGAAGAAAACAATTTTTTTTTTTGTACCCATGGTAGAGAATTATGGAGGCTTTTGTTTTGACGGGTAGACAAACTGTAACCAAAGATGAAATAAATCAACTTAAAATTATGTGATGGGATTATTCCATTAATGTGTACTGTGATTTAATGACATTATCTTCAAGAAATTCAAGGATTTAATGACAAAATTTAAGCTGTGCATGTCACAGAGAAAGACTCCTTTTCTCTTGATCTTGATGGGTTGCATAGTATGTGCAGAGAAAATTCTTGGGTTTTAAATCTGTGACCAAGATCTAAAGAGTGGTCTGTTTGCCAGAGAGATAGATAATACAATTTACAGGGCATTTGCCTTTTACTCAGCTGACTTGGGTTTGATTCCTGGCACTTTGTATGGTCCCCTGAACCTCACCAGCAATAATCCTTGAGCACAGAGCCAGGTGCAAGCCCTGAGCATCTGTGCGTGTAGCCCTAATCAAATCAAAACAAAGAAACAAACAATGTCAAGGAAAACATGACATTAAAGAAGAATATTTGCAATAGATAGTCATCTGGAGGGGCTTGGGGAATTGATAAATTCAAGATTTAATTGATATTTGATTCAAGTTATCAAGATCTACATCATCGATGCAGACTTCAAGATAATGATATCATTATGTACAAGAGACTCCTTTTTTGAGGCGATCAAAGTTGGTTCATGGGAGAAACAGAATTTAGTATACATAAAATTAACATGGTTTACCACACAAGTTACATCAAAATATCAGTCTGATATTACTGGTTCTCTCCAGTTAACTTTGTTAGGTGCTTGCTCTGCCTTTGTTTTTGAAGGTCATTTGAGGATCTGCGGTTGACTACATGATGCCAGGGTATAGGCTTTCTCTAGACTTGCTTGTGGAAGAATTTCCCTTCCTTGTGGGATTGAAGAATTGAAGGAGTGATTAGAATGGAGATATTTTAACAGTTACTGTTGATGCTGTTGATGGGCTGATGAGAACTCAAAGGTTAGACACAGAATCTTTCTTTTCTTCCTTACTTTTTTTTTTTTTTTTTTTTTTTTGGGTCACACCCAGCTATGCTCAGGGATTACTCCTGGCTCTGCACTCAGGAATTACTCCTGGTGGTGCTCGGGGACCATATGGGATGCCGGGGATCAAACCTGGGTCATCCACATGCAAGGCAAACGCCCTGCCCTCTGTGCTATCACTCCGGCCCCTTTTCTTTTCTTATTTTCAGCATTGGTTATTTTAATTCTTGCTAAACTTAATTCTTTCTGGATTTCTTCTCTCATGAAGATCTATCAACAGCCTTTTTTTTTCTTTCTTTCTTTCTTTCTTCTTTCTTTCTTTCTTTCTTTCTTTCTTTTTTCTTTCTTTCTTTCTTTCTTTCTTTCTTTCTTTCTTTCTTTCTTTCTTTCTTTCTTTCTTTCTTTCTTTCTTGCTTGCCTTCCTTCCTTCCTTGCTTGCTTCCTTCCTTGCTTGCTTGCTTCCTTCCTTCCTTCCTTCTTCCTTCCTTTTTCTTCCCTTTTCCTTCTCTCTCTCCTCTCTTCTTTCTTTCTTTCTTTCTTTCTTTCTCTCTCTCTTTCTCTCCTCTCTCTCTTTTCTTCTTTTTCTCTACTATACTAGTTTAAATCAGGCTCTTTTTATCTGATAGAGTAAGATTACAAAAACTATTGAATATTTTTAAGTAATCTGTTTGATTAAAAGAACATAAATAGATATTGTACTGGAGTTAGTACTGGGGTGAGAAATTTGATTAGAAGGCTTGCTATCCTTGGTGGCTTCATTAGTGAAAATGCCGTTGGAAAATGAATTTGGAGAAATGGGCTTACTCTTACACATCTTTTCCCGTGGCAAAGCCTTGAGCCAATGCCTGGAAGCAGAGTGAGAGAACAACCCCTGAAGGAAGGAAGACACGTGACATAGCATCACACCCATCACGTCACCTAAACACAACCACAGTCCTTCAGTGTTTCCCCAATCCCTACTTGAAAATCCACAATCTCCTCAATCAAACAGCTCATGAGTATGTCAATGACTTATTTGAGTAACAACTGCTGGCCTCATGGAAATTGAACTTCTTTTTAAGATGAGTTTCTCACCGACGTTTTTACTGAAACACTGATTTTAAGTGGGTCAGAAAACTTTCCATTTTGTTTTAAATAGAGAAATTTAGTATTTGATCCTGTTAGTTAGCAGGCAAAATGCAAATTTGTTTTACGCATGGTCTTCCCTTGGTAAGGCTGACTTCATCTGGGACCTTGAGAAATCAAGGTCAAAAAAAAGTAAACCTGACTGGTTTCACATCTCAGCGGATGTCACTGAAAAGTTAGGTTCTAAAATTAAACGATCAAACCAAACCACATTGAGACTGGGACAATAAATTATTTTCAGCTATTTTGGTGTCAATGTTTTGAGACAATCAGAGCATATTTAAAAGGAAATAATATGGATCTTGAAACAAGCTGCTAATTGGCTTTTCATCTTCAGACAATAAAAGAGGGTTCTAGGTGAGGGCTGCACTATGAACTGAAAATAGGGGTAAATTCAAAATACAGGAGTGCCATTTTCTTTGATTCCAACATATTCTGAAGGAATAGAGATAATTGTCTATACTGTAATTATCCTTACAATGAAATAATAATTACAGTATGGAAAATACTGATATATCATATAGTAGGTGCCAAAACATGTTAATAATATAATATTCTAAGACCACCACACTACACTCATTTTAATATTTATCTATACCTTAATTTTATTTAATTTTAACAGTAATCTTTTTTCTTTTTTCTAAAAAGATGTCTTTTTGTCATTTATTTATTTTTTAAATTTTATTATACCCCATGAGATATACAATTACGAATAAAACCTTTTTTTATTCATGAAAATAGGTTTCAGTCATACAGTTCAAAAGTAATCTTAATTATTCAAATATCAGAAAAGAAAACCAAAATTTTGTAGGTCCAAAGTTATCCAAGTAGTGATACTAAGATGGGTTAATTATATGACTATGTTATATGAAATAACATATGACTCTGTTATATGAAGAAACATATATCTATGTTAATTGTATGACTGATTCTCAATCCCATAGTTTTTATGTAACAAAAGGTGTCGGGAACACTGCCGGGGTCCCCGACAGTGTCAGGACAGAGGTTCTCTTCTACCACCGAGGACGCCGGGGAACAGATGAAAACTCACGAGTCGGTGCAGTTCCAAAAAGGCTTTTAATAGTACAAAAGCTCCTCCACAGCACTCCAATATAATGAACAAACTTTAGCTCTGGTCAGAACTTAGACCATACAAAAGAGCCTAAGTCTCCCACCAAAGAGAGAGGATATCACCTGAGCTGAGTCCTACCCAGAAGGAGCAAAAGGCCAAAGAGCAAAAAGCCAAAAGCCAAAAGCAAAAGTTCGAGGAGCTAAAAGCCACGGGAGCCAAAAGCTGAAAGCTGAGGAACCAAAAGCCGAAAGCTAAAAGGCCAAAGTCAAAAGGTGAAGAGGCCTCAAGTCAGTCCCCTTATATACACCAAAGTAATCCAACCAGAGGGTCATGTCAACAAAGAACTCTAAACAGAGTGTAGTGCCAAAACAAAGGTTATGCCAAGATCTAATCCTTTCTACCAAGATTATCTCTTATGTAAAACACTGGAGAGAGGGGGCTGGTATGAAGTAATACATCTTAACTTCATGAGTTTCATGTAATCTAGATGGCACCCACAAAGGTCCTTCTTATTATTATCTGCACCAGGGTGATTCTGAGTATCTTGTTCTCGTGTGCTGAAAGGGTCACACTCGCCTGCTTAGAGCAAACTAGTATGATCCTTCCTATAGTCTTCCTATAGTCTCAGCGTAGCCAGGGTGGTAGTCTCCTGGTAAAACCTAACTGCCCAACACTGGGTGCAGTGGGTATAAAGAGGAGCTGTGCCCAATCTAGAAAACATAGAAGTCTTAGTAGATGTATAAGTCAGAAGTTATTCAATCAAGGTGACTTCTGTAATTGCCACACCCTCTAGCAGTGTTTACATAGAAGGGAGGTCTCATTAGAATGAACCTTGACTTAAATAGATTAAGCTGGGAGTGGGCAAAACAACAAAACTCCCATAATAGCTAAACCTGTCCTCCAACAAAAAGGAAAACAGTAACCTTAAGAACATTTAAAGTTATTTATTTTTCTATATGATATTAGGGCACTGTAATTCACATAGTTATTTTTATCTGGGTTTCAGCTATACAATGCTCCAACACAAATCCCACCATTTGTGTTGACTTCCTTCAACCAATGTTCTCGGCTTCTCTCTCACCCACCCCCAGAATTCCCACATGCCAGGCACATTTTTACATTTTTGTAGTTTGGATTTTGTTCTAACAGAATTGTTGGCTCTGTACTTTAGATATATACATATACCTCATCTGTACCTTATTGTTGCTCAAGGCCCCTGAGCCTAACCCCTCATACCTCTCATCCCCCTCTTATTATTACCTCCTTTGTTTCTTTCCTTTTCTGTTATCATTTATTATTTTTTTCTGTTATCATTTTTATGCTCAAGGGTCAAGGATAGTTCGGGCATTCTCTCTTTTTAGATAATATATTCCCATTTCCCGTTGTTCTTCTACATAGTGCTTCTAAGTGAAATAATCCAGTTTTTGTCCTTTTGCTGACTCACTTCACTTTACATGATATTCTCCAGTTCCATCCGAGTTACACTTATGTCTCACCTAAGATGTTCTCAACTTATTTTAATTTTTCCATTCTCTTGAATCAGGTTTTCCCATAAAAATGAATAAGGGAGAAAAGTGTCCAGATGTCTTGGGTTTCTGTGTCTGAATTCTGAGAATTAATCTTCATTTCAATTTCTTGGTTTGGTTAGAAGAGCAGTAAGCTTTGCTTTTATTTTTTCCCCATCCAAAATGAATGGGTTGGAAGAAGTATAATTCAATAGAATTTTTGTTTGCGTGTGTGTTGCTGTAGATTGAGTTTAGGTCTGATACATACAAAACATGTATTTTGTCACTAAGTTATATCCATAACACTGAAAGAAGCAAAATTTAAACATCAGTCCCCAGAGGGAAATATTTTTGATGGCTATGAATCGATTGGTTTTATTTTTTTGATCTTAAGAATCAAGACATAATAGGCATTAATGCATTTCAGCTATAGACAAATTTTGAAAGAGTCATAGGTTCTCTCTTTCCCTTTCCTTACAAGTCTGGTGTCGGGAGCTCCGCTGGGGGGTCCCCAACAGTGCTGGGAAGCGAAGTTCCCTTCTACCTCCGAAGCCAGCGAGGAATGGATGAAAACTCAGAAATCCGATGCAGTTTTAAAAGGCTTTACTTATCACAGGTTCGGGCATACAAATCAGCAAAAGGAAAAGCCCAGTGCTTAGGATTCCAGGCTAGAACCCCAGCCACGTGTAGGCCAAGATGGCGGCCACCACGTGTAAAGGCCCTGTAAAGAGGAGACAAAGACAAAACTCCCAAGAAGCGTGCGAGCTCACAAAGAGAGAGCCCAAAAAGAAGCCCAAAAGAGCAGGTGAGAGAGGAAGCAGGCTAGTATTATACCCCTGCAACTCAGACCTCCCTCCCACTGTTATGGAAAGCAGGGAGGGTCAAATGCCCTCAGGTAATCTCTCCCAGCACCTCACCTAGGCCCTTTTATATGCTAATGTCTTGAGCTAAGATCTGCCTGGAATTGCCTTTATAGGGTAGAGAAGGGGGTTCTGAGATGGCATGTCTCTGTACCAAAGACCAATACTAATGCCAGTTAAATATTTCTCCAAGCCTTCACAAGTCTCTTTTACTCACAGTAGTTTTGTATTTTAGTTGCCTTTGAGTATATCAGGGAGCCATGCTTGTTTGCTTGGAGGCAAAGAGCACTTCTCTCTGGTCTAATTACTTAGGGATCCTACGTGGCCAGGCAAATATGCTGGTAAGATCTAGTTAGTCCCACGATGATTGTGGTAGCATGAGAGAATATTTATACCAGCCAGTACAGAATACATGGTCAGATAAGACTGCCACATTCAGACTACCCCCTATCTATGAAGTGACCTGCAGGAGGCAATCCAGGGCAGATGCAGAGGCCTAGGCTTTTAGGTGTCCTGCAACAGTCTGGCAAGTGGTTTGTTTATTTTTTCAAAGAAGCAGCTCTTGGTTTCATTAATCTTTTGGATTTTTTTTTTGGGGGGTTCCAGCTCATTGATTTCCTCTCTAAATCTTATTATTTTTTCTTTCTGCCTGGGTTGGGCTCCTTGTGTTGGTCTTTTTCTAACATTTTGAGCTGTGAAGTCAGGTTATTTATGTGAGCCCTGTGTTCTTTCCTGATGAATGCTTGCAGAACTATGAACTTTTCTCATAACACTGCTTTCTTTGTGTCCCACAGGTTCTGAATGTTCGTGCCTTCATTTTCATTTGTTTCCAGGAATCTTTGAATTTCCTTTTTGATTTCTTCTATGACCCACTGGTTGTTCAACAGTGGGTCATAGAAGTGAGCTGTTCAGTTTCTAGGTGTTTGATTTGACTCCCTGTTTCTGTGTGTGATTGACTTCCATTTTCAGTATCATAGACTGAAAAAAATAGTTGACACAATTTCTATCTTTTTTATTTTATTGAGGTATGCTTTGTGGTCTCAGCATGTGGTCTATTTTAGAGAATGTTCCATGTGCACTGGGGAAAAATGTGTATTCAGCTTTTTTGGGATGAAAAGCCCTGTATATATCAACCAACTCAGTTTCTTCCATTTCTTCCTTCTGGGCCAATATTTCCTTGGTGAATTTCAGTCTTGTTGATCTATCCATAGTCAATAAAGCAGTGTTGAAGTCTCCAACTAATATTGTATTACTGTCAATGTCTTCTTTGAAGTCTATTAGCAGTTGTTTTAAGTATTTTGCTGGCCCCTCATTGGGAGCATGTATGTTTAGAAGTGTAATTTCTTCCTGATATACATATCCCTTAATTATTAATAAATGGCCTTCACTGTCCCCTCTAACCTTTTTTCAGCCTGAAGTCTATGTTGTCAGATACTAGTATGGCCAAACCAGCCTTTTTGGAAGAATTTTTCTGTGTGGAGAATTGTCTTCCAGCCTTTGACTTTGAGTCTATATTTGCTCTGATTATTCAGATGTGTTTCTTGTAAGCAATAGAATGTTGGATTCAGTTTCTTAATTTTGCCACTCTGTGTCTCTTAATTGGTGCATTTAGGCCATTGACATTGAGAGAGATTATTGTCATGGGATTTTGTGCCATCTTTTTTAAATAAGTTTGTTGTGCTTTTAGGGGTTGTCTTATCTTACAGTAACTCCTTCAGTCCTTCTTTTAAAGTTGGTTTTGAGTCTATGAAGTTCCTGAGCTGTTGCTTATCTATGAAGTTGTGTATCTTTCTTTCAAATCTGAATGTGAGTCTAGCTGGGTAAGTAATTCTTGGTGAGGCCTTCATTTCATTGAGTATTTTCACGATATCCCACCATTGTCTTCAGGCTCAGAGTGTTCTGTCTGAAAAATCTGCTGTGAATCTTAGGGTTGTTTCTTTGTATGTAATTTCCTTCTTTGATCTTGCTGCTTTCAGTATCCTATCTCTATTTATGGTTATTCTCATTTTGATTAGGATGCGTCTTGGAATATTCTTATTGGGATTTCTTTTAGATGGTATCCTTCAGGCCTTCTGAATCTGGGACCAAGCGCTCTTCAGTTCTGGGAACTTTTCAGCACCGATGGCTTAGATAGTTGCTTCTTCATTAGGATTTTATTCCAGTCCCTTTGGGACTCCAATGATCCCTATGTTATTCCTTTTGGCTTCACCTTGGTTATCTCTTGCTGTCTATTCATTTATTGTGAGTCTTTTTTTTCCATTTCTGCTATTGTCTAGAAAGTCTCTGCACCTCATCTTGCAGCTCACTAATTCTGTCCTCAGTGGTTGTTACTCTGTTGTGGAGGCCTTCCAATGAGTTTTTCATTTCACCTACCACATTTTTTTCCTTTTTAAATATTTTATTATACCGTTTTGAGATATGCAATTACACGATGTTCATGCTTGAGTTTTGGTTACACAGTGTTACACCCATCCCTCCACCCGTGCCTGCCTCCCACCACCAATATCCCCACCTCCCGTCTCCTTCCCCAATGCCCTCATGGCAGGCTCTTCACATTTTAAATATCTATTATTTCTGCTTGCATTTTCATTTCCATTTTCCTCACTTCTGCTCTCATGTCCTATTGCATTTTATTAGTTATGTGTTCCATTGCTTCTTTGAGCTCCTTATTCATCCTTAACAGCTCCCTTTGAAATTTCTTATCAGAGAGGTTATACAGTTCATCATTATTGCTTGGCTCATCTTGGCAAGTGGCTTCGCTCACTGAACTTGGTGGAATTTTTGTGTTGCATTACCATTACGACCATTGCAGGTTATAAATTGTGTGTTCTTGTGTGGATGGACAGTACATCCACATAAGTGAGGGTTGTCGATGATTGCTCACAGAGTTTTGTGGGAGGTGGATGTATAATGTACCCTGATACTTCTATGTAGGATATACACTAAGTACTTCACACAGGTGCACAAGCATCCTGCAGTTTTGAATTTTGGGGTGTGAAACCTACAAGAATCCTGATCCCTTTGTGCACTCACCCCAGGGTTAGGGTTGGGTCTGGGCACTGGGGAGTTCAGGACTCCCAGTGCCTGGGTGGGGCCAGTGGAATTGGGCAGCACTTTGGTGTGGAGAGAGTGCTGGATCCTGGTGTTGGAACTTGGGTGATCCAGGCTTGCAGGTTCCTTTGTGTGCTCCCTGCGGGTTGCAGTTAGATCTCAAGAGTCATAGATTTAAAAACTAAACCTGAATTGAGTTCAGTTTCATGAACCTATGGTTAAGATAGGATGATAGTATATGAAGAGAAACAAGTTTGAAACCTTTCTGATGTATTTATTAGTTTAAGTGTTTGGTAAACTTTCTATTTATATATTTTACTCTCATTTCAATATTCACTATTAATCAATGCACTGGTAAATTATTGTTATATCTTCTCTCATTATGTATTGAGAAAAGATGAGTTTTCGTGCCATTGTCACGTTATCAATAACACAGAGCTTCTTTCTTTGTCTATAATAGAAGTTCAAGTAAGTTTTAAGCAAAAAATGTGAAATCAATATTTAATTAAAATTATTATGGTTTAGATTATATATTTAAAATAGTGTTGACGTTTATGGTTGTGATGTACACAGTTACCTCATCTTATGACCAGCACAGTGCTCAATACTTCCTCACAATGTCCTTGTATTACTTTAAATCTGCCTCAGCATTCCTTTGTCTACTCTTTCCCCTGGGAAAAAAAGGCAGTGATGGAGGATACTGAGCACTTTGGTGTCTTATTTATTAAATTATTATTTATTAACTTATTTACTTATTAAATAATTTATTGATTAAGGCTTTATGATTTATGATATTGGTAATGATTGTTTCCCAGGTATGTGATTCTAACACCACACTCATCGCTAGTGTACCCACCTTCCCCAAGAAATCAATGCCCTTCCCTCTGAACAACCCCCCAGCCCATCCTTTACAAACACACACACACACACACACACACACACACACACACACACCCCCCACACACAATTCAATTCAGTTGTTTGGATAAATTCTCCTGTTTTCTTGCCTTTGACTGTTTTGTTTTGAACTTGCCATATATTTTAAAATTCCCATATGAAAGGGGTCCTTCTGTATCTATCCCTTTCTTTCTGATTTACTTCACTCAGTAAGATATCCTCTAGTTCCATCCATGTCACATAAAAATGCTGCATTGACTTTATACATCTGAATCAAAGTTATTAATACTATTGTAATCATGATATCTAAGCTATAATAAACATGATTTTTTATTTTGAAAAAATCCTTAAAAATAAGGATATAAAATACTTCAAGAAAATCAAGGATAGAAATTATAGTAGAAATTCAGGGGAGTTCTGGAATAAGAACCTTTAACCAATGAAGAATCAAATAGTTGTGTTCTCCATCACTCTAACTTTCTCTTTTCTTGAATGAATCCTTCCTCTCTCTGTGGATTTTGTTTCTATTTCTCTGTCCTGGCTCTTCCACATTCTCAGGTTCACTCAGTAGGTATCAGTTTCAAGCCACAGTTTGGGAGAGTCTGATTATGTCAACTTGTGTCAAATTTAAATTAGCCATGGTTGAGTGGTGGGGGGGCCCTGGCCTGTGGCAACCCCCCTCCCCCGCCAGCTCCCCTCCTGCAGTAATGAAGGAAGGACTTGGGAAGAAGCTTTTGCCTTGACGCTGTAGCAGAAAGGAAAAGAAAGACACCAGCATTGGGGGGGTCCTTCCTTTTACTGAGGACAGTTTAAGCCTTTTATACAATTTTTGGGTGGAGGGGTCACAAGCACATATCAGGTAGCATCCTGGGCTATTGAAACAGATAACAATCACTAATTTAGAATTTGCAAGGTAACAATCACTGATTTACATATTCCTGTGAGCAGAAGACCAGGCATATCCTACCTCACCTTAGATGTAAATTATTTGCCTGCCAGTCTCCCATTGGATAAGCACAGATGTTTTTCACGTGGGTGTAAACTCTTGAGCATCTGGAAGCTCCACTGCCCTGAGAACAGAGCCACATCTGGGTTCTGGCCCCAGGGGCCTCACAGTGGGATAGTGCCAGGCCAGAATACTAGCTGCTTAAGAGTCCAACAGTTGAGCAGGATCAGGTGGCACCAACAAGACTGCAGGGAAATCAGGTCTTATGGCTAAATTAACCCTGACACTCCTAATTTTGAGGAGTGTGGGCTGGTAATATAACCTCTGTTGTGTATGACCTCTAGGTGAATAGCTTCTTGTGAAAGATTTAAAATACATGTGGACACAAAAGTATTTTCTTCAATGCCATTGAATTTAAGCAAAGATGCTTCCAATTTTTAAAAAATATTTTGCATATTTAAATGTGTTATTGAAGTCACATTGCATTATAATGCCAGATAAGTTTGGGGTATGTAACACTATTAACCTACCTCTGTGTACACTATAGTTAGGTTCAGCGCTAAAAGCCCAATTCTGTTCTTCACCAGATCCTCCAGTTTCTTGGGTTTTCTTCTTGTTCAACACAATTGTTTATAAGCATGTATTTAATTTAACTCATATAAGTGAAGTTTGTATATATTTTATGTATGTATGCAAATTACTTTTTAGTATATTTCAGATTAGATTAGATTTAACCTTATTCACTCATAGTTCTTAGCATTGTAAAAATACATATGGTTTGCTAACTGCTCTTTTATTTATTTGATTTTTTGTTGTTTATATGGTGGTGTTCAGGGTTTACTCATGGCTCTGTGCTCAGGGATCACTCATGGCAGTGTTAAAGAAACATGTAGGATGCTGAGAATCAAACCTGGGTCAGCCATGGTCAAGGCAAGGTGCCTGATGTACTCTATCTCTGTTCTCTGTGTTTTCAAGATATTCTTCCTGTGAGAAAAGTCTGAAATGAACCATTATCTATTACTTCAAAAATAATTATCTGCTTCATATGTCTCTGTGGGCCCTGCTGAACCCATGTGGTTTTAACTTTCCTTTGGTATGATCTGTTGCATAAAGCAGGGCCATCAAATGTGTTGAGGTTTACCTGAAAGCGAGAGATAGGGAGGCAGGGTCCTATGTGGGCTAAACACAACATTTGCTAAACATGATGAATAGACAGTCATCAAGGAAATGGTTGGGAACCATTTGACCAAGTGTGAAATCCACTCATCTGACTATATACTTATTGCCAGAAGAGATACTTCAGCAAAAGCCTAGTGCATATATAGAAAAGGAACTAGAGATGGGGCCAGAGAGATAGGACAGCGAGGAGGGTTCTTGCCTAGCACGCAGCCAACCATGGTTCTATCCCTGGTATCACATATGGTCCCCTGAGCATCACCAGGAGTAATTCCTTAGCACAGAGACAGGAGTAACCCCTAAGCATCCCTTTGTGTATCCCCAAAACACAACAAAGGATCTAGAGATGCTTTATTTGGAGTTTTGATCTCAGCAAAAACATTGGTCACTGACTCAATTCATCAGGCTTTCCACGATCCATTTTTCTCTCTCCCTTTTCCTCCACCAGTCTATCCATCGAACCATCAATTTCATCCATTTATCCATCAAGTAATCATTTATTGAAAGATATTGAAAACAGCACAAGTTAGTATTAGAAGGAGTGTTGTTGGATTCACAGTTAAGGGATTTCCACATCCATAGAAAAGCACTGCATTAATGCAGTGGATTAATTCCACTGCTGATACCTACATGACCTTGATCAAATTACTTAATACTAAGTTTCAACTTCCTTGTCTTTAAGACAGCAGTAACTATAATATTTATACCTAAAATTATTTTGAGTATTAAAAGAGATGGTGCACATATTATTTTTGACAGTCACAAATATAATGTATCATTGTTTTTAACCAACATGACCTTATTCACTATTATTAAGAATACGTTCCTAAAGAAGTTAAAACTTTATGCAGTAGAGAATATACAGAAAAAAAGTTAGTTCAGGCTGTCAGGGACCGTCAGGCTATGCAGATTACTTCATATTCTATGTATCCATGAAAAATAAAACATTTGAACCAAGAAAAAAGTTCAGGTTATCAGAGCACTTTGCCTATTCGTTGCCACATCTAGTACATTTCTTATTCATATCCTATTAGGATTGGATAGGATGATATTTTCACTGTTCATATCTAAGTTTGAACAGCATGTAGATATGAAAGTAGGAATCATAGACATAGAGAATGAAAGATGGAAATAAATCAGTTTGTTAATTCAACTAGTATTCTTAAAACTTGCCGGAACATCTGTTTTAACTAAACGTACTCAGAGGAAGAGTTGTAATTGCTTTGATCATTTATCCTTATGGTAAACTAATCTTCCCTGTTCTTAATTCAATTGATCCCATTTTTCCCTGAACAATTGTCTCCAAATCAGTGAGGTCCCAAACCTTTTCATTGTCTTTATCATTTACTTCTTATTATTATTCAATTATGTGTTGAGTCCTATGGTGTTCATATGCCATGTAGAGTGAGCTCAATCTGTCCTTGTCCTTGTCCAGACCCCCCTTCTCTCAGTCTTTTCTAATAATTATGGCCTCTTTCTTAGGACTTTACATTTCCAGACCCTTCTCCTTGCAGTTGAGTTCATCTTTGGACTCTCACATTGAACCCCCAGCTGAGAATTGATGAAAGGTGCCCCAGGGTGTTTGAGCACTGCTTGGGAGATTCCCCTTTCCCTGCCAACAAACAAAAAGAATTTTTTGATTAGAGGTTAGTTATCTAAATTTTATATCTGTTATCTTCTGTGTTCAAATTTTTTGTTTTAATATTTTGTCATTGTTTTCCTTTTTAGTTTTTTAAAAGATGTCTAAAGATATTTATGTTTTTTAGATAGTTTTCTTAAAATTTCTTATTGGTATAATATTGCTTTATATTATAAAATGGGTTACAGTTTCAAGCATCAGAAACAATCAGTTTTTGCACTTTTTGTTGTTGATTGCCATGGGAGTCTTTCACACATCCATCGTCCAGCTGGTCTCTCATCAGACCAAAAGCAGGAGGCTAAAAACTCAACAGAATCTGTCTACTCACTCTTGTTCTATCTATCTATCTATCTATCTATCTATCTATCTATCTATCTATCTATCTATCTATCTATCTATCTATCTATCTATCTATCTATCTATCTATCTATCTATCTATCTATCTATCTATCTATCTATCTATCTATCTATCTATCTATCTATCTATCTATCTATCTATCTATCTATCTATCTATCTATCTATCTAACTATCTCTATCATCTATCTATCATCTGTCTATTTGTCTGTCTGCCTATTATTTTATGTATTTATTAATCTATCTAGCTATTTATTTATTTATTTGTTCTGGTTTAGGCCCTACCGGTGGTACTCAGGGTTTATTCCTGTCTCTGTTTTCAGAGATGGCTCCTTAGGATCCCCAGGCAATCATATGGGATACTAGGGATAAATTCAAGTGGGCTACATGCAAGACAAGTGACCTACCTGCTATACTATCTCTTTGGTCCCTAGAGACCTGGTTATCAACCAGGAAAAAGGTTGGAGAGATCAACACATTTGCTCCCCACTTGATAGATCAACCAAGGACACATGCGTGTAAACTTTTTTTTGGTGTCTGTTTCTCTTTAAATATTTTTATTGAATCTTATTTAATTTATTGAAGTTGTGAGATACACAGCTGCAAAATTGTTTGTGATTTGGTTGTAGTCACAATGTTCCAACACCTGTCACTTTATCATTGCATGCTTTCTGCCACCAATGTCCCCAGTTTCCCCTATGGCAGGTACCTCTCTCTCTCTCTCTCTCTCTCTCTCTCTCTCTCTTCTCACCCTACCTTTTTGGCATTATGGTTTTCACTACAGGTACTGAAAGGTACCTGTAGTGAAAGGTACTGAAAAGGTTTTTCCTTTTAGCTATTTTCAGCACTCAATTCTTGTCCAGAGTGATCATGTTTAACTATTGTTGTCATAGTGGCCCTTCTCTATTCTAACTGTGCCCTTTTACTTCCCCACTACCACCACTCATAGCAGCTTCCATCTGTGAACCAGTCCTCCTGGCCCTTGTTTCTACTGTCTTTGGGTATAGTTTCATACTATATTTATTAAAAATATGTCACACAAATGAGTGCAATCATTATATACCTGTCCCTTTCCCTCTGGTTCATTTCACTCAACATAATACTCTCTACGTCCATTGCTTTGTAAGAAAAATTTTATTTAATTGTTTAATTTTTTTTTTAATTTTACCACCACGAGACACATAGTTATAAAGATGCTCATGATTGGGTTTCAGTCATACAATGTTCTAGCACACATCCCTCCACCAATGCCCTATTCCCCACTACCAATGTCCCAAATTCCCTTCCTATAAGAAAATTTTATGACTTCATTTTTCCTGTTGGCTGCCTAGTATTCCACTGTGTAGATGTACCATAGTTTCTTTATCCAGTCATCTGTTCTTGAGCACATGGGTTGTCTTCAAACTCTGGTTGTTGGAATTGTGCTGCAATAAATATAGAAGTGCAGATGGCATGTCTACTGTGTGTTTTGGGTCCCCAAGATACATTCCCAGAAGTGGAACTGCTGGAAGTTCAATTTCTAGTCTTTGGAGGAATGTCCATATTGTTTTCCAAAAAGACCGGTCCAGTATACATTCCCACCAACAATGAATGAGAGTCCCTTTTCTGCCACACCCACTGGTTGTTCTTGTTCTTTTGGATGTGTGCCAGTCTCTGTGGTATGAGATGGTATCTCATTGTCTTTTTGATTTGAATCTCCCTGGTGATTACTGAAGTAGAGCATTTTTTTTCTTGTGAGTTTTGACTAGTTGTATTTCTTCTTTGAGAATATTTATGTTCATTTCTTCTCCTTTTTTTTTTTTTTATGGGGTCGAATGTTTTCAATTGTAAAGTTCTACCAGTGCCTTATATACCATTGAAAGTAAACCCTTATCAGATGGGTATTGGGTAAATAATTTTTCCCATTCCTTGGGCTGTCTCTCTATCTTGGTCACCATTTCTTTTGAGGTGCCAATGCTTCTAGTCTTTGTAGTCCTATTTGTTTATCATTGCTTCCACTTGCTTGGGCTGTGGTGCTTTATCTTTAAAGTAGCCTTTAGCTTCAATGTCATGGAGGATTCTGCCTATGTTTTACTCCATGTACCATATGGATTCAGGTCTGCTATTGAGGTATTTAATCCATTTTGGTCTGAGTTTTGTGCCTGGCATTAGAGAGAACTGAGTTTCTTAGCTGCCCAGTTTTCCCATCACCACTTGTTGAAGATCCTTGCTCTGTTTCCCATTTCTTGCTCCTTTATCAAAGATTAGGTGATCATATATTTAAGGGTCGGTGTCAGTAAATCAACTCCAGTATATTCTATTCATCTGTGGATCTTTTATTCCAGTTCCATGCTGTTTTAATTACTATCTCTTTGTTGCACACTTTGAAGTTGGGAAAGGTGATGTCTCTCATCTTCTTTTCCCCAAGGATTGATTTGGCTATTCATGGGGTTTTATTGTTCCATATGAATTTCAGGAGTTTTTGGTCTATTTCTTTGAAAATGTCTTGATAACCTTATAAGGACTGCATTGAATCTGTGTAAAACTTTGGGGAATATAGCCATTTTGACAATGTTAATCCTCCTGAGTCATGAGCAGGGGATGTGTCTCCATTTCCTGATGGCTTCTGTCATCTCTTGAAGTAGTGTTTTGTAGTTTTCATTGTATAGGTGCTTCACCTCTTTAGTTAAGCTGGAAAAAACAGGGAAAATCATGGAGAGATTTACAAATTTACATAGCTCCTACCTGGCAGTTAAACCAAGGACACATGTTGTGTATAAACTTATTTTTTTAAAAAAAATATTTTGACCTTTATATGTGTGCATCTTCATCTATAATTTTCTAAGTATTTAGAAATACTTAGAAATACTTGGCTGTTGGAGTCAGACATGTGTGTTGAAATACTGGCTCTTACACAATATACTGTATTTAATATAAACTACACGAGACTGCAGTCCTGCTAATACGTGATTTCTGTTTTAATTGATTGTTAATAGATAATATTGTGAGAAAGTTACTGCCAGGCATTAAAATAATTCAATTCTGGGAGAATTAAGATTGATATATTTAAGGGCATAAAACTAGTACTTAATATCAGAGTATATGAAACAATGTAACATAAAATTTTCTATTTACTAAATATAATCAAGTAAACTCTTTGAAAAAGACTTTTGAGAAATTGGTGAATCCGTAGTCCAGGAAGTGTGAATATTTGATAAACCAGATCCCATTCAGAAATATAAATTGTCATGGACATTCCTCCAAAGACTAGAATTGAGCTCCAGTTTGACCCAGTCATACCACTCCTGGGAATATACCTTGGGAAGCCAAAAACACACAGCAAAAACACCATCTGCAAAGGAGCAAAAAGTATGAAATGGAGCAAGGAAAGCCTCTTCAACAAGTGGTGCTGGGAAAACTGGGCAGCTACATGTAAAAAAATTGAACTTGGATCTCTGTCTAACACCACGCACAAAAATCAGATCAAAATGGATTAAAGATCTCAATATCAGACCTGAATCCATAAAGTACATTAAAGAAAACATAGGAAAAACCCTCCACGATATTGAAGCTAAGAATATCTTCAAAGAAGAAACACCACTAACAAAACAACTAAAAGAAAAGATTATCATATGGGACTACATGAAGCTAAAAAGCTTCTGCACCTCAAAAAGAAACAATGACCAAGATACAAAGACAGTCCACAGAATGGGAAAGAATATTCACCCAATACCCATCTGATAAGGGGTTAATATCCAGGATCTATCAAGCACTGGTAGAACTTTACAAGAAGAAAACAGCCAACCCCATCAAAAAATGGGGGAGAAGAAATGAACAGAAACTTCGACAAGGAAGAAATTTGAATGGCCAAAAGACATATGAAAAAATGCTCATCATCATTAGTCATCAGAGAGATGCAAATCAAAACAACAATGAGATATCATCTCACACCTTAGAGACTGACACGTATCGTGAAGAGCAAGAACAACAAATGCTGGCGGGGATGCGGGAAAAAGGGACTCTTATCCATTGTTGGTGGGAATGTCGACTAGTACAGCCTTTCTGGAAAACAATATGGACATTCCTCCAAAGACTAGAAATTGAGCTCCCATTTGACCCAGCCATACCACTCCTGGGAATATACCCTGGGAAGCCAAAAATACGCAGTGGAAACACTATCCCTTCTTTTTATTTTCATAGCAGCACTATTCACAATAGCCAGAATCTGGAAACAACCTGAGTGTCCGAGAATCGATGACTGGATAAAGAAACTTTGGTACATCTACACAATGGAATACTATGCAGCTGTCAGAAAAAATGAAGTTATGAAATTTGCCTATATGTGGATGGACATGGAGAGGATCATGTTGAGTGAAATTAGCCAGAAAGAGAGAGACAGATATAGAATGACTACATTTATTTGCATGACATAAATACATATATGTACATATTATGATACCAAAATCCAAGGTCAGGTGAAGCATGGAACAGGAGGTCTTGTCAAAGGTGGAAATTATCACAAATGTGTGCAAGTCAGAGGCTAAGTAAGACAGAGAATGGAACAGTGTGCTAATAATTGTCGAAAGTGCTGATACTAACCTAGAACTGAACATTAAATACAGGCAAAAAAATACACATGACAACCTCTTAATGTATGTATTGTAATCCACAATGTGGAAAGGGAAGGAGAAAGAGAAAAAGAGAGAGAGAAAGACAAAGAATTTAAAGAACCTGCCACAGAGGCAGGCTGGGTGAGGGGTGAGGGAATCGGGAACATTGGTGGTGGGAAATGGGCACTGGTGGAGGGATGGGTGCTGGGAATTTTTCTGTTCTCCTCTCCCCTCTGGGTCTCAGTTTCCACCCTTGGAAAATGGTGGAATAAAGCCTGTCTCTCCCTCCCCTGAAAAAAAAAAGAAAAAAAAAGAAACACCATCTGTACTTTTATTTTCATAGCAGTACTATTCACAATAGCCAGAATCTGGAAACAACCATAGTGCCCAAGAACTGATGACTGGATAAAGAAACTTTGGTACATCTACACAATGGAATACTATGGAGCTGTTAGGAAAAATGAAGTTATGAAATTTACCTATAAATGGATGGACATGGAGAGGATCATGTTGAGTGAAATTAGCCAGAAGGAAAAAAGACAGATATAGAATGACTGCATTTATTTGCATGACATAAATATATACACATATTATGATACCAATATCCAAGGTAAGGTGAAACATGAATTAGGAGGTCTTGTCAAAGGTGGAAATTACACAAATGTGTGGGAGTCAGAGGTTTGGCAATACAGAGAAGGAAACAGCGTGTTAATAATTGTCAAAAATGCTAATACCAACCTAAAACTGAGCATTAAATACAGGCAGAAAGATACACATTATAACCTCTAAATGTATGTATTGCAATCCACAATGTGTAAGAGAAGGAAGAGAGAGAGAGAAAGGGATAATAAATCTGCCATAGAAGCAGGCTGGGGAGGGAGAGGGAATAGGGGGACATTGGTGGTGGAAAATGGACATTGGTGGAGGGATGGGTGCTGGAACACTGTAAGACATAAACCAAATATGAACATCTTTGTAATTGTATATCTCACGGTGGTATAATGAAAATATTAAATTAAAAAATAAATAAATGATCTGAAAGCTAAAAAAATAAAAGCAAGATACCTGAGGGAAAATAGAATGACTGCATTTATTTGTGTTGTATATATATATATATATATATATATATATATATATATATATATATATATACACATATATATATGGACATGGAGAGGATCATGTTGAGTGAAATTAGCCAGAAGGAAAAGACAGATATAGAATGACTGCATTTATTTGCATGACATATATAAAAGACACACAACATATTATGATACCAATATCCAAGGTCAGGCGAAACATGGATCAGGAGGTCTTGTCAAAGGTGGAAGTTACCACAAACGTGTGGGAGTCAGAGGCTAGGTAAGACAGAGAATGGAACAGTGTGCTAATAATTGTCGAAAGTGCTAATACCAACCTAGAACTGAGCATTAAATACAGGCAAAAAGATACACATGACAATCTCTTAATGTATGTATTATAATCTACAATGTGGAATGGAAGGAAAAGAGAAAGAGAAAGAGAGAGAGAAAGAGAAATTAAGAACCTGTCATAGAGGCAGGCTAGGGGAGGGGGGAGGGAATCGGGGACATTGGTGGTGGGAAATGGGCACTGGTGGAGGGATGGGTGCTGAAACACTGTATGACCAAAAACCCAAATATGAACATATTATGAACATCTTTATAATTGTATATCTCAGGTGGTATAATAAAATGTTTTTAAAAAGGTGGAATCTACCACAAACCTGTGGTAGTCAGAGGTTAGGTGAGACGGAGAAGGGAACAATGTGCTTATAATTGTCAAAAGTGATAATGCCAGCCTAGAACTGAGCATTGAATACAGGCAAAAAAGAAACACATGATAACCTCTAAATGTATGTATTGCAAGCCACAGTGTATAAGAGAATGAAGAGAGAAAGAGAAAGAGAGAGAGAAAAGAGAAAGACAGAAAAGATATAAAGAACCTGTCATGGAGGCAGGCTAAGGGAGGGGGAGGAAATTGGGGACATTGGTGGTGGGAAATGGGCATTGGTGGAGGGATGGGTGCTGGAACACTGTATGACCAAAACCCAAACATGAAAATCTTTGTCATTGTATATCTCACGATGGTATAATAAAATTAAAAATAATAAAAAAATAAAAAAATTTTACAAAAAGAAATGTAAGTTGTTATCAATGAATGTCTAAATGATTTCAGGCAATTAAATCCCAAATCAAGAGGAAGCATATAAGTATAACCATATCTATCAATATATCTATACAATTATTAAAAAACTAAAAATTAATGATTATTAGCAGTTATTAATGGAAGAAGTATACAGTTTTTATCCACTGGCTGGAAGATCAAATGTTGTTAAACTAGCAGTATATAATAGTACTATAATATAAATGCTGATTACATCATGTTAATAATCTTTGAATATTAGTATAGTAACTAGATTCGGTACAGATTTATCTTATGATCAATTTTCCAAGGAAATAGAATTTCAAGAAAAATGGTCAAAATACAACACAGGTTTTTCAAAGTTTAAGGACATCTTGTGAAAGTTGATGTAACCGTGAACTTTGATCTTCCCATGTCTTTGATGGAGGAGTCTGCAGAGGACCCAAGATAGCTATGCACATCAGTAAATCTTTCTTCTTTTCACATCTGATACATAAGAGTACTCCTATGGATGCCCTCCAGACATTTGCTCAAAGAATGCCAGGCCCCAGAGACTGATTTTTCTGTAATATTTCTGGTAACCAGAATACATGATTCTTTAATAAAACCTAGTTTCTGAGATTCTGGAAGCCCTCTTGGAAAGTCACATTCCATATTTCTTATTCCCATTCACTGCAAAACAGTGAAACTTTGGGTACAGGCTTAGGTATGTGGCTCTTAGGACTGCTACAATAAGACGGTAAAGGAATGGTGTAGAAATTGACAGTTAATAGAGTTCATTTTTCTTGAATGAGATTCACTCCATATTTGGAGTTTCCAGGGTCAAGACTTTGAGCATGCAGGGAGTGAACTCTTCTTGCATCCCAGAGGGAAAGGATAGGGTGTGATTAAACCTCTCAGATGAAAAAGGCTGGGCTGTGCTTGCATTCAGGAAGGCTGAATCCAAAAGTGCAAAAGCAGAGCCAGGTGCATTTTTTCTCTCACAAAAGCAGACATGGTACTGCATGAAATAACCAAATATCACTGATACCATTTCTTTGCTCAGCTTTGCCTATCTCTGGAGCTCTCTTTTTACTGAAATTTGACGCATAAAATTAAGCAAATGGTGCTGGGGTTAGTTGCAAAGAACTTCATATGCCAAAGATGCCTAAAGAGTGAAGAGATGAACATGGGGGAGGTGGGAAATAACACAGAGAAGAGGGCTGAAAGGACAAAGGAGAGAAATTCTCCCACTTCGTTGTGTTCTCAGAGAGCCAACTTTTAAATTCCCAGACCCTGGCACTGTACAGCTGATCAGAGACTCCGTGGCTGCCAGAACTCTGCTCAGTACACGACTCACTCCATCTGTCTAGTATGTGCAAGTCTCTGATACCACATGACCCTCTGAGAATTGCTGAGGAGTGGGTAGCCCTGGTGACCCCTGAGCCAGTAGCACTTTCATGAATGCTGAAACAAAAAGCTGGAATCTGTAGGGAAAAATGTTAAGTGCTATCAGCTCACTCATTACCCCAACAACTCATAAGAATAGTATAATTCTGTAAGTGTTTTTGTAGATTTCCCATCTTTAGTGTTCTTTGTCATCAGAAGTGTCTGAAATTAATTTTGGGGTCAGATGAAGTATTTGCAATTTTATACCTGATGTTTGAAAAGGTTAAAGTAGTATGATAGTGTGTTCTGTTAAAAGATAAGCTTTTAAAAAATCCTTTAAAGGAGAGATGGTTGGGCACTTGCCATGCATATTGCCTACCCGGATCCCATTTCTGGCTTTTCCATGTGGCTCCTGATCCTTGTCCAGAGTGACTCTGACTCAAAAGCCAAGAATGAGAGGAATGGGTTCTGATCCACATCAGGTGTGGCTACCAAGCCAAAAGAATCTTTTAAAAATGAAAATAAACAGGCAAAAAGATACACATGACAACCCTTTAATGTATGTTCTGTAATCTATAGGCTGGAAGGGAAGGAAAAGAGAAAGAGAGAGAAAGGGAAAGAAATAAAGAACCTGCCATGGATGCGGGCTGGGTGAGGGAACTGGGGATGTTGGTGGTGGGAGATGGGCACTGGTGGCGGGATGGGTGCTGGAACACTGTATGACCAAAACCCAAATATGAACTTTTTAATTGTATATCTTTGTAATTGTATATATCACAGTGGTATAATAAAATACTTTAAAAGAAAAAAAAAGAAAAGGGGAAAAATGAAGTAGAAACCCACTAAGTTGAATAAGGTCACTACATGAAAGCAATAACGCAATGGCTCAATTTGCACCTAACAGTTCAGGAAAAATGTCATGACTTTAGCAAAACCATTATGTATATTTTAATAAGCAATATAAAGTAAATTAATCAGCAGGCATGAGGGGTGGGTGGGACACTAGAGACTTTGGTGGCAATAAGAGCACATTGTAATGGGACTGGTAATGGAATACTGGATTCCTGAAACAACTGTATTGTGAACAGCTTTGTAAATCACGGTGTTAAAGTCAAGGTAAAAATGGAAAAAAAAAGAAAAAAATGAAAAAAAAATGTAAAAATATATTTTAGTGCCTTTCAGTAAATCTATCTATCTATCTATCTATCTATCTATCTATCTATCTATCTATCTATCTATCTATCTATCTATCTATCTATCTATCTATCTATCTATCTATCTATCTATCTGTCTGTCTGTCTGTCTGTCTGTCTGTCTGTCTGTCTGTCTGTCTGTCTGTCTGTCTGTCTGTCTGTCTGTCTGTCTGTCTGTCTATCTGTCTGTCTATTTGTCTGTCTATCTGTCGATCTATCTGTCTATCTATCTGTCTGTCTGTCTGTCTGTCTGTCTGTATATCTATTTATTTACTTACTTATTAATTTGGATCCAGAAACTCACAGACATGAGGCAGAGCTCCTACCAACTCTTCCTGTGCCCAGTTGCTCACGAGGCACCCGGGAGGGATGGCAGGTTCTAGCCCTGGCCTGCCACCCCAGCAGAGCCTCGCAACAAGCCAGACGACCCCTCACTCCATGAGGGCTGCCATTTTCCACATCCGGACTTCCCCCTCGTTGAACTCCACCCAGCAGAAGAGCCTATTACAGCCCGGCAAGCGGCCGTGCGGTTCATTGATAAATGCTGGATTTAGAGGTGACTACAAGAGTATGCCACCTGCATGGCAGAGCCTGGCAAGCCTCCCGTGTCGTATTTGATATGTCAAGTACCAGTAACAATTATATACCTCATTCCCATTACCTGATGTAAGGGTTTGAGGCTCTTTATGTTCCTGGAGCAAGCAAATGCCCTTGGGCTCTACTCATGAGACAGGACATATGGAGATGTTACTGGTGCCCGCTCGAGCAAATCAATGATGAATGATACAGTGATACAGGCAGTGATACAGACAGTGGTACTTATTAATTTATTATTTATGTATTTATGTATTTATTTATTTATTTTGCTTTTTGGGTCATACCTGTTGATGCTCAGGAATTACTCCTGCCAGTGCTTGGGGGACCATATGGGATGCTGGGGATTGAACTTGGGTTGACCATGTGCAAGGCAAATGCCCTACCCTCTGTGCTATTGCTCCGGCCCCTCTTTCCGTATATTTATATCTTTTACAGAGAGATATATATATCTTAAAAAGTTTACTTTAGCAAAACACAGTTTCCAATCAAGGATGTGCCATTCTGTAAATTTGTATTTAATAAATATTTTACCTACTTCTTAAAAAATTTCAATTTTATCTGAAATAAATTACAATAAAAATAAGCTCTTCATTCTCTCTGGCTTTTTTCCCAGGGCACAATAGCTCTATGTAGAGAATGGCCACTGTACTAGGCACACAGGCTGTCCTGAGCTCCTTGAGCAAAATATTGGTAATGACAGATGACTTTTGCCACTTCCTTAGGGCTAGTCTGATTTGTGGATGTCCTGGGATTTCTGGGAAATTTGAGTAAATTTGAGTTTCATTATCAGTTGGAAAGTCTCAGAGGGATTTGTATTGTTTCCTGGGTACTGTTTGCTATATAACGGATCTGTTGTTAGCTTGTGCTGGGGTCTCTTTAGTTTGTGTTTGTGCGCAGTGCGTGTGCTGTATATCACCCCAAGTTTAAATTAGACTCTATTTTAGCTTGTTTTTCCAGATAGTCATTTTTACTTCTAAGTATAAATTAAATTTTAATTAACATTGATTTAAAAATTACATGGGTTTCAGCTATATACTATTATAAATATATGACTATGCTAGTATGTATATTTACCACCAAAATCTAGTTTCCTTTCTTTACCGTACATTGATTCATTTTACCGGATTTAGTGCCTTACTCCTTCCCTTCCAGTTACCACTAATTTGTTCATAGTCAGTTTGTTTGCTTCATTTTGTTTCTGTTTTATGGATCATGTAGAAGAAATGTACAGCATTTGAATTAATTCACTAAATACAATATGTTCAACTTGCATCCATATCATTGCAAATAGCAGAAATCCATTTTTTAGAGAGTTGAGCAATATCTTTGTATACTTAATTATATATGCTACATTTTCTTTTTTGGTCATCTGTCTTGAGCATTTTTTATTTTGCTTACAAGTCCTGATTATTGTGAATAGTTCTGAAATAAATATAGGGAGGTGCATGTTTCTTTATAGTAGTACTATTTTGCTCCTGGAGTTGCATTGTATGCTATTTCTACATTTAATTTTATGACAAATCTCCATACTGTTTTCCATAACGGTAGAGAATGGTATCTCTTGTATCACTTGTCTTCCCGTTAATCATTGATTTGCTTAAGCCAGTACCAGTAACATCTCCATATGTCCTGTCACATGCTAGTGTAGCCCAAGGGCATCTGCTTGCTTCAGGAACATAAAGAGCCTCAAACCATTCCATCAGGTCATGGGAATGAGGACTATAATTGTTTTTGGTATTTGGCATATCAAATATGTCACGGGTAGCTTGCCAGCCTTTGCCGTGTGGTGGGATACTCTTGCAGTCATCTCTAATCTCAAGCATTTATTGAACTGCACAGCCGCCGGACTTGTGATCAGCTCTTTTGTTGGGTGGATCTCTGACGAGTGGGGAGTCTGGATGTGGAAAATGGCGGCCCTTATGGTGTGGGGGTTCCTCTGGCTTCTTGCGAGGCTCTGCTGGGGTGGTGGGCCAGGGCTAGAACCTGCCTTCCCTCCCAGGCTCCTCGTGATCAGTTGGGCACAGGGAGAGCCGGTAGCAGCTCTGCCCTGTGTATGTGAGTCTCTGGATCAGCGTATCTGGGCTGGGCTTGAAAGAGACTGGTAGTTTAAAGAAAAAGCAAAACTCAAATTTCAGGGACCGTAAAGATAGTACAGAGGGTATGTTGTTCATCTTTCACACAGCCAAACCAAGTTAGATCCCCAGCATTCCATATGGTGTCCCAAGCCCACCAGACATGCTTCCTGACTGCTCAGCTACCCTGAGCACTGACAGGTGCAGCCCCAAAACCAAAAGACCCCCAGGTTCAGGGTAACGTCTTAGCTATGCCATTTATTTGCTATGGGGCCAAATGTCCTCATGTTTCTTCTCACTTATAAAACGAGGTTAGCAATAGTACCCTGAGCTGGTTATGTGAGGAGCAACTGCGCATGCATATGAGGTTCTTATGAATATGCCTATACAGAAAAGATCATAGACAATATCGATTATAGTTTTGACTATTAGCTATGAACTAAATATAACCTATCATGACCAGAGTCTAGCAAATGTCATTCCCTCTGTTAGATAGTCTGTATATTATACTTACTATCATTTAGTTTCCCAGTTTACGTTTCACTTCTCCAAGGGGGCTCTTCTTTCCCTTACTTCTCAGCCCTCCCATGGGCTCCCAAACACCCATCCTCCCTTTTATACCCCCCCCATTCACCCCCCAAACCGGCTTATTGCCTGGCTGTATCTGACCTTTGAAATATATGTATTTCTCTCCTTTAATCCTGAGACTCTAGAAGCAATATTTGTGCAATGATCAAAAAGTAATGGCAGTAGTTGCTAACTTTTTTCAGTACTCACTAATTAAAATTTACATAATCTCAATCACAAGTATTTAAGAAAAGTAGTGTTATTTTCATTTCACAAGTCAATAAAGTAAGACTTGTAGAGGTGAAATAAATTCTACAAAGATGGTAGACAGCAGGTAGCAAAAGCAGAATTTGAGCCTAGCTTGTTTGTCACTGAATTCAAACTCTCCATGAGTTGTTAGATACCCTAGAAAGGGCCCTTCAGAGAATCCTGGGCCTCTTAGACTGGAATCCATTATTTCTGGGACAAGGATTCAGGAAAACAAACTTTTACTTCTTTATACAATGTCTCTCTAGCATCCTCTCTCTGTTCCTTGTTCCTTACTTTCTTGAGGTGTACAAATAGTTACGGATACCCTGATTTGGACTGGAAGAACTGAGAAAGAAAAATTCACTCAGTGTTTGGGGTTTAACCCTTTGTTTTATAGAAACTGTTGGAGCCAGAGAAATAAATACTACTGGGGATAGGGCTCCTTGAACATGGCTGACCTGTGCTCTTCTCTGGAACCTCATATGGTCCCATGAGCCTGACAGAAGTGATTCCTGAATGTGGATCAACCTTGAGCACAGTCAGTTGTGCCAAAAAACAAAACACATATTCCCCTCTCCCAAGAACACACACATAGAAAAACATAGTCTACCTTGACTCTGTAATGTTTCATTCAAAGTCAATAGGGCTGGAGTCAGATTTTTATCCTCCCTCTTTCCCCCCCAGATGCTTGGGATCTTATTTTGATAAATTAGACTACCCATCTAATTGGGATAATGAATAACTATCCCAATTAGACAAACATAGCTTCATTACTGTGAATTTTGGTTAAAATTTATATAAGCCCAGGGTTGATAGTACAGCGGTAGGGTGCTTGCCTTACTGCAGCAAACCAGAGTTCAATAGCAGGCTTGCTTGGTCCCTGAATCCCACCCAGAGTGATCTCTGTGTGCAGAGCCAGGAATAAGCCTTTAGCACTACTGGATGTGGGCCCCAAATTAAAAATTAAAAAAGAAAAGTCGTTTCCGTAATTTCTGTTTTTAATTGGCATTATGTCCTTAAGACTAAATACGCGTGTTACTAAAGTATATTCTTATATACTTAAACATGTTGTTGACTATATATATATATAGTCAACAACATGTTTAAGTATATATATATATATATATAAAACATATTATGATACCAATATCCAAGGTCAGGCGAAATGTGGATCAGGAGGTCTTGTTAAAGGTGGAAATTACCACAAATGTGTGGGAGCAGAGGTTAGGTAAGACAGATAAGGGAACAGTGTGCCAATAATTGTTGAAAGTGCTATTACCACATAGAACCTAGCATTAATTATAGGCAAAAAGATACACATGATAACCTCTAAGTATATGTATTATAATCCACAATATGTAAGAGAAGGAAGAGAGAGAAAGAGAAAGAGAGAAAAGAGATGGAGAACCTGCCACAGAGGCAAGCTAGGGGAGGGGAGAGAATCGGGGACATTGGTGGTGGGAAATGGGCACTGGTGGAGGGATGGATGCTGGAACACTGTAAATCCAAACATGAACATTTTTGTAATTGTTAAAAAAATTAAAAACAAACATGCTGTTGACATAAGTTTCAGAGTAGGTGTTCTAGAAAACAAAGAAAATTTTCTTCTTTAACAGCTATTTACAAAAGTTTATTTTTAAGTTGTTTGATTTTTCTTATTGATGTTTCAAATGGAAGAAGCATTACTCAAAGTGGTGCCTGAACTTTCTTTCCTTTTATCAACTGCTGTCATCTGGTGGCAGATTTGAGGAATAGCAGACGCCTTCACCATCCACTGTAGTTTTTCTCCTTGGTTAAGTGAAACAATATTTTCTTTATGTTGGTTTCTGTCAGTGATCAAGTTAAGTAGTTCTTGGCAAAGCTATAATTTATTATAAACCAAGCACACAGGTCACCTTTCATCAAATTATAGTAAGAGTAACCAGCATCTATTGGAAGGGCATTCAAGACCAGAATGGCATTCTGTCTCTTAGTTCATTCAGGACACCACTCTAAGGACGCCCTGTGGTTAGAGTCCTCTGATCAGCCCTTCTCACCCTGTGGTGACAAATCTTCACAATTCACCCAGTTCTTCGCCAGGAATAAGGGTTTGTACTCCCCCAAAAGAAGTAATGCAGCACTAACGATTCTCTTAATGGCTCTTTTTCAGACTGTTGGAACTCCTTTAGATTACATACTTAGAAAAATTTCAGGAACAGTCTGAGTTAACAGATGAAACCCTGTTTATACCACCAAGATGAACCAGAATGTTCCTTGGACTCCCCTCCCTCCAGAAGCATACCATAGTGCCTCTAAATAGTTGGCAAATCTGATAGGTGTCAAGTCAAATCTCACTGTTGTATTCATTGACATTTTTCTGATTAACACGGAGTATCTTTCCTAGACTTGTATTTTTTGATGTCTTCATTCTATTTCTGAATAATAAGGGTTTCTCGGATAGCAAAGCTACTACTGTTTAGAATGCAGGACTTATTAGGCACTTTGAAAGGGCTTTCCCAATTCTGTTCTCTTTGCTAATAGTTCTATGGCCTCCCTTCGAACATAAATAAATAATTCTAGTGTAATTAAATTTAAATTGTTTGGACTTTTTAAAAGAAGGGTTTTTTTTCACATCTGGAAATCATAAAAGCTAGAACTTGCTGAGACAAGTTCCGTGTTCCTCTGATGCACATTTGGGTTAGATTTTCTAAGTGTTTCATGATATTTGGGATTCACCTTAATCTCAAGGTCCTAATATTAAGTTTCGTGTCTAACCACTTTAAACCAGATATAATAACTGATAATTTAAGCTATCCCAGTAGGCTGTTATGAGAATTTCATGAGATTGTGGATGAAATTGAGAACCCACACAGAAAGGGGCAGACTCAGGGCAGCTGATGGGGTTCATTCACGTCCTAATGACTCATTCCCACACACCAACCTCCAAGGGTGCACAGCTTTGTATCTATATCAGCAAAATCATAAATGACTATGTCATGGACTTTTAGAGTCATTTGCAAAGAGACCATTTGCGTTGTTGGGGCGGGTGGGGGAGAGCTGCGACAGTTGTTGAAAGTCCCTGAGCTATCAGTGCCTCCATAGAGGGTCCGGTAAATGCTCACCTGATCTCTTAGCCCAAGGAACTCTTGAACTTTTCTCCTCTAGTCTATTTGTCTGTCTTCCCATTTAAGTGGATGCAAATGGAAGTTGGTTGGCTTTTCTCCAGTTTCAGCCATTTTGAAGCCTGCCAGCTCCGGTTGTGTAAACTTAGGGACAATCCTGCAAACCCTCAAAGGACTGAGGGACAGATGGGACCTCTGAGGGTGATTCCATAGAAGCAACGCTATCAGGTCAGCCCTATGAAGTGGCTTGTTAGCGTGAGCCGCCAAGGGAGCCAAGGGAAATGCAAGGAAACAGGAAATGTTAGAGAGAAGACACACAAGAAAAACTTGTTAAATTATGGGTGGAACTTTTTCATATTTACTCTTTTTTTTTTGCTGGGTTTTCTTTTCTAATTTCAGCTGCTCCCCCTTGGGATCTGCCTGGAATTCATCTTATTTAGCTAGAAGCACTTCTGTGGAGTAAATTAAAGCATGCTATGTCGTTAGAGGTTGAGTACTGAAGTTTGAGAAGAGGCATGTTGGTTGGAAATGTCTCAACGTGCAATGGTGTATTTGAAAAAGATATAATTTGGAAATACAGCATTTGCTTTCAGTACTAAAAAATGTTTTTCCTGTGGGACGACAGAGAGAGCATAGGGTTAAATCATTTGTCCTAAATGTGGCTCACCGTTGTTCAGTCTCCATCTTCCTATATGGTTCCCTAAGTATAACCAGAAATAATTCCTGAGCACAGAACCTGGAGTAAGCCCTGAGCACTGGTAGGTGTGGCCCAACCCTCAGCCCTCAACCAATTCTCTTTCTTACTCCTTTATACCCTTCTCTTCCTTGCTTGCTCTTTTCAGTCCCTACTCCTTGCACACAAGTGTGTAGTAGAAAAATAAAGCACACTGAGTAGCTTCCATAGAGAGTGACTAAATATGCTTTTCAGTTGCTTAGAAAGGTTGGGAGCTAAAGGATTGGCTGTGACATAAGAAACTTATTTTATTTATTTTTAAAATAATTTTCTCTTTTCTCTTGAAGTTTATTTCTCTGGTCTGTGCAGGTGTGTGTGTGTGTGTGTGTGTGTGTGTGGAGCACACATGTGTGTATCCAGTAATATAGGTAATAGAGGTTTTCTCTGCCACACAATTTCCATCTGTGTCCTCTTGCCACTGTGGAACCAGTCAATTGGGACCAGTCAATTGGGACCAGTCAAGCAGAAGAGTGGGGAAGGTAGGTTCATGGGAAAGCCAGACAACAGGTGTACTCTGGGAGTATTTTTTCATGTCTAGGGTCTGCAGAAGAGCGTGTGGTAGGCAATGGGATGGGAAGAGAGAAAGTGGCCATGAGGCATGCCATGTATGTTAAGCAGCTGAGTCAGGCAGTAATGAAGATCATGCTCTGAGCTCAGGCCATCGGTTTAGTTTCACTGGCCAGTAGCCTGAAAAGCCTAAGAAAGAAAGGATCAATGTGCAAATTTTCTTGAAGGATACAACATCATTCCATTCAATTGATCTCCAAGAGCTGTCCAACATCAGAGCTGTCTACCTCCCGTGGCCCTTTAAAGCCTTTTTAGGTGTTTCCTGGGGGCTCTGGCCCAGGTTCAAGCTTTTGGGTTGTGTTAATAGAATAATTATTTTGAAAAGCTGTGGTATGTTGCAACTTATTTATTTTAATGAGAATAAGGAAAAAAGCCATCAGCTCTTTAGGGGGTAGGGCACACCTGGCAATATTCAGGCATTATTCCTGGCTCTGCACTTGGGAATTACTCCATTACCCTGATGGTGCTCGGGGGACGGGACAAACGGGATGCCTGGGATTGAACCCAGTTGGCTGCATGCAAGTCAAGTGCCCTACCCATGTACTGTCTCTCTAGCCCCATACTTTAACTGTTTTTATGAAAAGCAAGTTATTCAGCAATATGCCAAATTAAGTTGGTTGATTGCCTTTCTCTTGCCAGAAATCTGCTTCCCCTGACATAGATAGAAGTGCAGAAAGGAAGCAAATTCAATTAGTTTTATTTTTCGCCAACTCCTTCTAAGGTCGAGCCCCCCAGCATGCTCCTTTTTCGCTGTGTGCTATCATTTTCTCCCTCTTAGCCATGACACTTGCGGATGTGGGGTGAGATCCAGTTTGAAAGTGACCCAGAGCTCGTGTTCGACCACTATGATGTCATGTCTGCCTCTTCCTGGCACAGGAATGATGAGTGTACAGGAACATACATGAAGAGATGCAGCAGCAATAGTGAAACCACAGCACCGCTGGATGGCCTAACCTAGATTTCTGCCCTGAAAAGGGGCTGCGGCTAGGTGAGTAAGAGAAGAGCTTGGGCAGAATGCTCCATTCTTTCCCAAAGCGGGATTCCTTACTCAAATGCTGAGTCTGGCTTGGACAAAGAAACCAAGAGCAGAAAAATATACTCCCCAAACCCTACACTTTCTAAAAGGTTCTTCTTTTAGTGGTGACAGTGGTGATTAGGCCACATGCAGTGGTGCTCAGTGATCACTCCTGGGCATGCTCAAGCAAATGTATTTGGTGCCAGCCAGGTAATAAATGAGGTAGATCTCATGTAAGTATCCTCCCACCCTCATACACCCATTTACTTCTTAAGTGACTACTTTGGACAAGGCATTCACTTCTCTTCGGGTTTTAATAAAAATTAGGCAGAAACTTGAATTATAGTGTATTACCAAAGAACTGAACATGAGCGAGAGTAAGTTATCTCAAGATGAATGCAAACTTCCATCCTGTGGTCTCAAACAGGATGGCCAAAGACCAAGGGCAGTGGATTTTGAGGGTCCTGTTCATCCATGTTCTCTGGTACCCGTTGGGAATGGACAGGTACACAGGTATAGGCATGCTTCACAGAATACCCAGCATGTGAGTGGCAGAGGGGTGTGTGTGTGGGAGGGGGAGCAGTTATGTGCCCTGTAGGCAAAGCAGTGTGCGTGTTGTCTTCTTCCTGAACCAGATGAAGTTGTTATTTAGCCCTACTTGATGCTGTTTTCTGTTTCATCAGGCACTTTCTTCATCAAATCTGACCTTTAAAGGGGCTCTTATTTTAGTGTCTCACTGCTTGTTCTTTAGGCTCTAGTTTGGCTAATTTTTAGCTACACAACCTCTGTACTTCTGGGTGGAGAAGGTCCCTTCTTGTTTTGGGGCTATCCAAAGCAAGATATCTCCAGGGTGCTCAGGGTTCACTCCTGACTCTGCTCAGGGATCACTTTTGGAAGTATAGATACATCGCTTCTGGTGGTGCTTGTGGAACCATATATGGTATCCTGGAGTCAAATTGGTGTTGGCAGTAAGACAAGTGTCTTGCCCATGCAAATATCTCTCTGTCCCCTGCCCCTTTCTTAAGTCCATCAGTCTGTCACCACTTCACATTCTTAAGCAGCAGGTAATGCTTCTGTTCTCTCAGGCATCAGAGAACTTGTTACTCTTCCACTACCTCATCCTCAAAGACACCCATATAGCTCTGTGGAAGCTTTTTACAATGGCCAGCACCCCACCATTATTACTGGGGTAATATTATTACTAGTAGTAGTAATATTACCATTACTATTGCATCATAGAACTGTACATGAGAAGCCAAGTTGAACCATACAAGGCTGAAGAGTTACTACAGAGGATGGAGCATTTGCCTTCCATGTGGTTGATCCAGGTTCCATCCTTGGTAGCAAATATGGTCCCCTGAGCACTACCAGGAATGATTCCTGAGTGCAGATCCAGGAGTAATCCCTGAGGACAATAGGGTATGAACTACAATCGAACAAACCTGATGAGCCAATTCTTCCATAATCCCATATGTGTTTATGAATTAAAAAATTAAAGAGAATAATCCTTTATTCAAAGTTTATTGAGCACCAATTTAGCTCCAGGAACATTTTAAGTACATTGTTAAAGACAAAACCTTTGGGGAATGGAGAGGTGGTACAAGGGTTAAGGCCCTCGCCTTACATTGTGGCCAAGCCTGACTTCATCCCCAGCACCAAATATGGTCCCCTGGTTACTGCCGGGTTCCTCCTGATCACAAAGCCAGAAACAGCCCCTCAGCATCATCTGATATTGCCCCTCCACAAATAAATAAATAAGTAGTTTAATAGATAAATGAATGAATGAATACATAAACCCTATTTAAATGTTTCCCCTGCTTTTTTGGTCACACCTAGCCATGCTCAGGGATTACTCCTGGCTCTGCATTCTGGAATTACTCCTGGAAGTACTCAGGGAACCATATGGGGTGCAGGGGCTCGAAGCTGGGTCAGCTGCATGCAAGGCAAGTGCCCTACCCATTTGGAGAGGCGCCCAGATCATTGTTATTGATGCTGTTGCCGTTTATACCAGCAAAGTAACACAATTATTATAATTTCTTGAGGACCTATGATTTTCTATTTTTTTGTTTGCTTGTATTTGGGCCATGTGCTGTGATGCTCAGGGTCTACTTTTGACTCAGTGTTTGGGAGTCACTCCCAGTTACTTACCTGGGGCCCACGCAATGCTGGTGATTGAACTGAAGGCTTTTATGTGCAAAGCATATGCTCCAATTTTTTGAGCTGTTGTCCTGGTCACTTTATAAATGGATTCCTTCTAAATCCTTAAACCAGCTGAGCTCATATATAAATCAGACTCAAGAATCTAGGCTTTGTTTGGGGAAGTTTATAAAGTTTATATATGGGAGACTTTTAAATTTGAAAGTTAGGCAGGCATGGCTCACAGCTCCCTCATTGCTGAAGGGCCCCTACTCACTTGATGCCAACCCGAAGACCCTGGACATACAGGGCTATACGGGTGTTGAACCAGGCAGGAGTCCTGATCTGGTACCCATTTTTGCCTTGTTTCAGGCTGCATACTTAGGTAAGTTGGTTAAGAAATGAACTTGTCTCCCCAAGTAGCAACCCTTTACAGGAACCTTTATTTTTGCCCAATAATACAAAATAGCAGTTAGAATAATAATAAAGATACTGGTGTTCTTATAGAATTCTCTGTGTTCTGAGAACTTAAATAGTCTCTATTTTCTCCTTTAAAAAATCCTTAAACCAACTCAAAGTATCATTGTCCCTAATTTATAGAGGAGGATCAGAAAGTTTATACAATGTCCACTGGGGCTCAGAGATGATATAGCACAAGTAAGAGGGACTTGGATTCTAACCCAGATGCCCCTGGCACTAAGGCCATACAAAGGAGCTCTGAGCTTGCTTAGGTGGAGACGGTGAGGGCTAAGGCACTCATGAGACTGGTGTTGTCAGAGGGTGGCACTGGGCTAAAACAATAAATGTTCATGAGCTAAGCTCCAGGCACACTGTTAAAAATAGGTCTGAAAAGAGGAATTACTGGGTCTCGCAAGAGTCCCCTCAGTAACAAGTATGAGTTACTAGGAGCTTCCTAACTCCTTTATTCTTTCACTTCAGACACACCTTAGAGATAGGCACTATGATAATATCCCTGTTCTTTAGATTAGGAAACTGAGCCACATGCAGAATGCTTGGCTGAAGGGTCATTAAAGACTTAATCATACACAGTACACTGGGCACATTTATGAACAATATGAGAATTTTTATGTTTCAGTGTGAGACAGAATCTGACTTGAAATTCTAATGAATTCTAAGGAATCTGCCAGAATCACAGGGGTACAAGTTCGTTTGTTTAGACTGTCCCTCTGTGAATAGGAGGCCTATCTTCTATGTCACATGATCTGTTCCTTCACTGACTCTGTCAAAAGAATGCTAGTAGGTGTGGTCATAGTTGTAAAGGCACAGAGCACTGTATACAGTGTTTAGAAATCTTGCTCATTGTTGAACCCAAGTCTTCTCTTTTTTCCCTTCTGGGGATGCTGAAAGGATTTGGCAAAAGAAGAGTCAGTGTCTTAAGAGGAAACATGAGGAGGTTATTTCAGTTGCAGCTGAAAGCGTTTCTTCTATTTCTCCAAGGACTGTGCAAGGCCAGCCCTGCTGTAGCTGGTTGAAGGGGACCAAACCTCTGAGGAAGACGGACTTGGTTCCGTTTGACCAGCCAGAGCAAGGGGCAGCTCCCTGGGGAGGCAAGAGAAGCTTCTAGTGTGGTCACCGTGGCACTTCCTGAGCATCCCTGGTGGCAGCCTGCAACAGAAAAAGTCATCATGAATCCAATCCCAGAGCCCACGGTGTGCCATGTTTTCAAAGGTGATTTGTAAGAACCACATGTAATTTTCATTAGCGTTTCATGGCTTTCCTTTCTTTCCTTTCTTTTCTTCTTATTATCCCTCCCCTAGATATCATTGTGGAGAACTAAAACAATATAGAATCATAGAATAGATAAAATAAAATAATCCCTTCATTATCTCATCTCTAATCTTCCACAATGGATTCACACTTTGGTGGGTATGTTTAAAATACTTTATGTCTTAATTTTTAAAATAATGTCTATGTTCTATTCAAGCATGATTTATTTCATTTAAATGATAGTACAAAATGGTAAAACCAAAGTCCAGAGACAACCATCTAACTTAAAGAATTTTACCTATGTATGTTGAGGTTTCCTGAATGCTTTTTCTAATTGATCTCTCTAGTTTCTTTTATTTTAGTTATAGTTGGTACAACTTATGCATATTCCTAAACAGCATATAGCTTGATTATTTAATCCCACATTATCCATATTTTTTTTGGTGATTTGGTATCTTCCCTGCCCCTCCAGGTGTTGCAGGTGTGGCTGCGGTGCCCAGCTGCATCAACAGGTGGCAGACAGGAGACTGGCTTGTTATACCCCCAGGTCTCTGCCCCGTGGGGCCCTGGATGGTTGATGGTATGAAATAGAAAAAGATTGGGCCCCTTGGTTGAACCCAGAGCCATGGCAGAGCCTGGCAAACTACCCATGGTGTATTCAATATGCCAAAAATAGTAACAATAATGGACCTCATTCCCAAAGAATGGAGATGTTACTGGCGCCTGCTTGAGCAAATCAAGGAACAACGGGAAGACAAGTGACAAATGATAAGTGACAAGTGACTTGATATGTGACAGAATTGTTGTTTATGAATTTTCATTTTATTAAAAAATATTCTGGAATGTGCACAGACAGCAATGAATTCAATTATTCTCCTAGAGATAGACGTTGGACTATTGGGCTTTACTAATGGGGAGAATTAAGCAGTTTCTCAAGGGATGCAGGAAAATCTTAGATTCATGTGGATTTTAAAGATCTCTGCATTCCTGTGCGTGAAAACTTGTATATTGATTTACAGAGGAAAATCAACATTTACCAACCCAAATCCTTCAGTAGTAGGGGCAGGCGTTTATGTATATCCTGCATTTATGTGTTTCCTGCTACAATTATGGATAAGACTCACTGGACTACTAGTTTCTGACTGTTTGAGTGCATAAGCCCATTGAAGAGGGACATTCATTAGAAAGGTGGCCTGGGTGTGATTGCAATGTATGTGAGCAGGTGGAGGAGGAGTAGGCAGTGAGGGCACACACACACAAAAAAAACAGACACCAGAAAAGCACACAAGGACACACTGACCCTTCTGCCTTAGAGTTGGGTGGCCCACCCTGTTGTTCCTATTTCCTGATAAAGAGAAATATAATCAGGTGGAAATCTTAGTGTGCTGAAGTCATAATCACCTGGATGCAAATCCCAGAAATGCTTCCCAACTCTTTTTTTTCCCAGAAGTGACATTAACTCCTTCTTCCTCAGTTTCCCTATGTGGTGGAAGATGGGAGGCGGCCCTATATTGCCTGCTTGTTCCACAGCACATACTCTCAGAGAAAAGCACCATGATGCAGAGTTGCTGAGGGAAGTGTGTCATACTTTCCAGTGGTGTGGGAAAGTCTGAGAGACATGTTTGATTGCTTGCTAGGCCCAGAGTCTCCCTCTCAACCCTTGTCAGCCTTTCTCTCAGTTGCACATATTTTCACTGTGTCTCTAAAGTTGTAGAACCCACTGAGCAGGAGGAACAGATTTGGTTCACTCAAGTAGACTCCTGTCAGATGGCTCCCACAAGGGTGCTCTGTCTGGAATAAATATTTTGGAAATTGTAGCTCTCAGTAAGACACAGCATGATCACAAGTAAGGAAAAGTCTATAAGGGTGGTGATGGTGGGACAGTCAGGGACCCAACTACTGTGGTTGGGTTCTAAAGTGAGGACAAACTTTCTGGAACTGAGTTCCCTTATAGGTGTGGTTCCTGCTGGCTTGGCAAGGAATATCTTACCTGTCCGCCAGACCCTCGCCTACCAATGGCACTGAGGTCTGTTGGGTGACAGCTTGTCAATTCTCCAGGTTCTGTGAAGGTTAGTGAGGGAGGAGGGAGGGGTGGGGGGGCAGAGTTCAAGCAGGTAGCATGAAACCAGGACTCACAAAGCAGGTGTGTTCAGCTCCTCAGCCAGAACAATAGGCCCTTTGAAGGGAAATTTCTTCACTTCATCCTCTGGCACCTCTCTCTGAATCAAACTCAAACTTGGCTACAGGGACACTTGGAAGCAGAGCACTGTTGGCAGTGGGGCATTTTCTTGTACATTTCGCTGTATCTAGGAGCATTTCTGAACCCATGAGGTGCTAGGAACCACACACACACTTGTGGCAACCAGGCTTGTCCTCAGGCATTGTCAAGTGCACCCAAGTGGACAAAGTCATCTCTTGGGGAGACTGCTGATGACAAATCATATTTGTCCTGTCACTGCTCCATCTTGAAGAATCTCCCACACATTCTTCTTCATGTGAGGGTGCAGGATGCTCTTGAAGGCCATTAGGTGACTTCCAGGTGGCTGGAAGATGAAGGGGGATATTGCCACCTTCGGAGGTCCAGACATTCCTCTTCTCCTTTCTACACTCGCTGCCAGCTGCCAAGAGATTATGGAGCAGCCTCCCTTCTCCTCCCTTTCCCCTCTTCATCCACAGTCTGGTCCTGATTCTATTTAGGAATAGTTTACTCAGGACCAGAGAGATAGTAAAGCAGGAAAGGCGCTTTGTCTTGCACATGGCCATCTTAGGTTTGACTACTGGCACTGTCTATCATCCCCCAACCCTGCAGGGAGTGGTTCGAGTACAGAGCCAGGAGTAAACCCTTGATCACTCACAAAGCAGGTTGTGGCCTAAAACCCAAGAGGAAAATAAGAATAATTTTAGGGTGTGGCCTAAAACCCAAGAGGGGAAAAAGAATAATTTACTCCTCTCCCCTGTGTGTCCTGACACATACCTCTCAAATTTGGGGTTGTCCTTTTGTGGTTCCCTATAAGAACTCAAGATAAATCGAATGTGGTCCCTGTCCTCACCTCATACTCACACCCTGACAGAAAAAGAGCCGGAAACTGGTAGAGGAGTTGGGGTACATGTGGAGGAGGGGACACATCTTCTTTCCTTCTGAAAGACTTGACTAGCTGAGCTGCCCTGTGGTGGGGGTCCTCAGGACTGTGGACTCTGACAGAGGAAGAATAAGAAAACCAACTTCTTGAGATAGCTCAGACAGGTGCTTTAGAGTTGGGGCATGAGAAACAGAGGTTTGGGGAGGAAGGGAGAAAGGAACTTTCAGCAATTGGGTGAGTGATTGACTTTTAGCCTTTTAACCTTTTTCTATGAGTCTTACTCCAGAAGTGCTGCTGCTTGTCACAGGGTCATGATGGGAGAGGAAGACAGAAGAGCAGGTTCCATGGGGACTGGTTGGTTTGCTGGAGCCTCCTAGCCTCTGCCTTCCTATCTGTTAGCAAAGCCCTTTGGGGACTGGGGTGTAGCTCTAAGGGCTGGAGTCAACCTTCCTCTATTATCTGATTATTATTTGATTCCATCATTCCATACCTTGCTTGGGTGAGAACGGAGTGTATTCTCTGGTACTGCATCCTTCTCTGTCCACAATCACCTAGTGAAGTCCTAGAATCCCCCAGCACTGTGGGACCTAAGCATAGAACTGTCAGGCTAGCATGGTTTTGTCAACTGGTTAGGAGTGATCCTTGGGATCGTATTTCCAGGGAGACCCCCACCATCAAAGAAAAGCCTTTGAAAGATTTCCATGTCCTTGAATTCAGTTCTAAAAAGAAAGAGCTACAGGAGCTGGAGCGATAGCACAGCAGGTAGGGCATTTGCCTTGCACATGGCCAGGTTTGATCCCCGGCATCCCATATGGTCCCCCGAGCATTGCCAGGAGTAATTCCTGAGCAAAGAGTCACCCCTGAGCATCACTGGGTGTGACCCAAAAAAAGCAAAAATAAAAGAAAGAAAGAAAGAAAGAAAGAGAGAGAGAGAAAGAAAGAAAGGAAAGGAAGGAAGGAAGGAAGGAAGGAGGGGAGGGAAGGAAAGAAACAAAGAAAGAGAGAGAGAGAAAGAAAGAAAGGAAAGAAAGAGAAAGAAAGAGAGATAAAGAAAGAAAGAAAGAGAGAAAGAAAGAAAGTGAGAAAGAGAGAAAGAAAGAAAGAAAGAAAGAAAGAAAGAAAGAAAGAAAGAAAGAAAGAAAGAAAGAAAGAAAGAAAGAAAGAAAGAAAGAAAGAAAGAAAGAAAGAAAGAAAGAAAGAAAGAAAGAAAGAAAGAAAGAAAGAAAGAAAGAAAGAAAGAGCTACAGATGAACAGAAAGAATTAGAGTCTGGGTAGCATAAATCTCTCATTTTAGAGAGAAAGTGCTAAGAGACAGAAGCTTGCAGGGTGAAAGGGCTTTAGATGACATGGTCTCTTGGATGTGGGAGGCTGGCTGCAACGGACTCTAGGACTGAGCTGGAACCCTCAGGAGTGAGAGCCTCTCCGTGTCTGAGAGAGGATCCTACATGATTCATTGGTGGCGTCTGGGGAGAACCCTGAGGGGGGAAGATGGTCTAAACTGCATCCTGGGTGACACTAGGCACCAACGAAGAGTCACTTGCCGAAACCACACACTTCCTTACATTCCATAGCCAGTAAATCGTATGGGGATATAAAGAAGCATGTAGTCTTGGCAAGCAGTCTTGGCCAGGGCTGGCTTCTTCATTGATGACATGCAGCCTCACCTCTCCGAGGGGTCCACTCCTGCCTCGACTCCTCCAGGTGGGGAGCCCTTAGAGGACAGTTCCCTGGGCTTCATCTCTTCCCTCCCATCATCGTCCACCCTATACTGAATTACAGCTTTGCTGAAGGATGGCGGTGCTTTGGAGGGCCACTTTCTTCCCTAATTTGTTGTTCAGAAATTCCACCCATGTTTCAATTTGATACTCTTATAATAGATACAACTTTTTAATTCCTCTTAATATATTTCATGACCATTGTTTGATTTAGTTTGATATGATTTTGCTTAATGGTTGGAGCCCTGCAAAGCATTTTGGGGACTAAGAGGAGGCGTGCAACAGAGGAAGAGTATGTCCTGTCTGTGCTTGAACAATTCTCACTCAACAATAGGCCCAGACCCTCCTGTGCATCCTCTGGTACATTTGTCAGCTGCAGCTGCCCGCGTGACATTCCATGCATGATTGTTCATTGTGGGGAAGATCTTTCTGTTTAGTTCCTGCTCCCCCAAGTGGATCACCTGTCTTCCAATCTGTGAGGCCCCGACCATGGAAGAGTGAGAAATGCTGGCAGCTGTCAAGCCACTAGGGGTCTGGACAGGCCACCCTGCCTGGAGGGAGTTGGAGTTTTCAGCTACTACGGTAGCTGAGTGTCTGCCAGGACATGGGAGTATGCCAGGAAAAGACTGACACTCCAAAGAACATTCGAGGTTCACAAGTCTGACAATGGCAGTTAATGGAATCAAATAATAAAAGTAATGGAAATGAGGATACTTTTTTTTAAGCATGAATTCTAGGACAGGGAACATAAACAAGCTTCTGCAATCCTTTATAAAGTGTTAGCTGTTATTTTTATCTGTTTTTAACAAAGGTGACATAGAGTAATTTGCATGTATGTAAGTGGTGATCCCTTAAAAAAGCTGATTGGAATGTAGGGAGAGTCTTGGATTATGGAAACATGGTTTGTGGTGCTGAAAAGGAGGGCAGGAAAGAAAATATTCTGGATTTTGATTCTTTGCGTTCTATACTGATTCAGACTTGCATCCTTCTGCTAATGGTGGCTTAGAGACCATACTTTTAGTTAGGGAAAAAGAAAATGATATAAATGTTCCAGTTATAATTGTTTATGACTGATCTTGGGAATCATCCAATAATTTATTTAATACAATCCAATGACTATATGAACTTCGATGAAAACAGTTTGCCAAGTGCAAGTTTCCTGTAAAAGGGCAAGTTTCTTGTAAAAGTGAGAATATGGGGCTAATCTCTCTCCACTAAGTTGGGGTATAAGTCAGTTATTAGAAAAAAATGATCTCTGAGAAAGGAACAATGTACTAATAATTATTGTAAATGATAATACCAGCCTAGAACTGAGCATTGAAAGTAGGCAAAAGGATATACGTGATAACCTTTTTTTTTTTTTTTTTTTGGGGGGGTCACACTCGGCAATGCTCAGGGGTTATTCCTGGCTCTGCACTCAGGAATTACTCCTGATGGTGCTCGGGGGACCGTATAGGATGCCTGGGATCGAACCCTGGCTGGCATAGGCCGGCAGCGTGCAAGGCAAACGCCCTACCCGCTGGACTACGTGATAACCTTTAAATGTATGTATTGCAAGCCACAATGTGTAAGAGAAGAGTGGGGAAAAGAGAGAGAGAGGAAGAGAGAGAGAGAGAAGAAGAAAAGTACCTACCATAGATGCAGGCTGGGGGAGTGGGGGAATCTGGGGACATTGGTGGTGGGAAATGGGCACCGGTGGAGGGATGGGTGCTGGAACACTGTATGCCAAACATGAACTTCTTTGTAATTCTGCATCTCACAGCGGTATAATAAAACATTTAAAAAATCTCTGAAGAGAAGGAGAGAGGCTGTGGAATTGAGGGAAAAAAACGTATCTGTTCCTTTGAAAAAATAAGGAAACTCTGTGTGTGTGTGTGTGTGTGTGTGTGTGTGTGTGTGTGTGTGTGTTTGTCTAAATACATTAGAATACAACTTGGCTATAAGAAAAAATAAAATCAAGTACTGCTTTGTGGATGGTTCTGGAGAGTGTCAAGTTGAGTGAAGTAATCCAGGAAAGGGACAGATACAGAATGATCTGTCTCATACGCAAGTGCTATATAAAAAAATAGCATAGTAAAGGAAAAACAAATGCTCAAAAACAACAGACTCTGTGAAGCGGTTTACAGAGCTAATCTTACCAAGCACAATCGATCTGGGGGTGGTTAGGAAGGGATCCCCGAGATAGTTATAGTAATAAAAAAGAAAGAAAAAATCTTATGTCTCCCAGTTACTAGAAACCTTAGCTGAGTGTTGTTACATTTTAAACGGTTAAATCTGTCAGGTCAAGGCTTTGTAAGTGGCAGGTAAGGGATGAGGCTTTGCATGGAGATGCTGCCAATTGTTATGGCTGAGAGAACTAGAAAGACTCAACTTTAAAAGATTCTCTTCTAGGGGCCGGAGCGATAGCCCAGCAGGTAGGGCGTTTGCCTTGCACGTGCCCGGCCTGTGTCAGCCTGGGTTCGATCCCGGCATCCCATATGGTCCCCCGAGCACCGCCAGGAGTAATTCCTGAGTGCAAAGCCAGGAGTAACCCCTGAACATTGCCGGGTGTGACCCCAAAAAAAGCAAAAAAAAGGATTCTCTTCTAATACATAAGCCAGACTGAGACCAAACTGGTGGTTAATTTATATAAGAATACGAAATAAATACATTTCTAGAGATATGCAGTGAAACATCTAACACAATGCTAGTCCTTCTCCCTATATAACTCCCAATATTTGAGTGTCAATTGATTTGCCTTTATCAAGCCCAACCTCATTGGTCAAAAATTTTAATTCAAAATATTTAGGGAATAAAGCAAGACAATATTTTAATAAACAACTGTAGGATTTGTCTAAATTAAACTACTGTAGGATTTGTCTAATAACTATAGAATTTATCTAAATTAAAACTATTAATATTTTTTTAGTTATCATGATTTACAATATTATTAATGATAGGGTTCCATTTATATAGCATTCCAACATCCAACATGCACCAGTGTTGTCTTCCCTCAACTTTTTGTCTCAGGGTCCCTGTCTCACCATTTCCCACCATGGTAAACTTAGTTCTATAGATCAGTTACCAGGTTCTGTTGCCCTGGCTATTTGTTATTCCCTTGCAATGTTTTTTTATATCCCACATGAGAGAGATTGTTTTTTGTCTCTCTCTCCTGACTGATTTCACTCATCAGGAAACTCTAATTCCATTCATGTAGTTACAAAATACATGATGTCATCCTTTTTTTTTAAATAGCCAACTAGTATTCTACTGTGTATATTACACTGTAGTTCTTTATTTAGTCATCAGTTCTTGAACACTTGGGTTGTTTGCAGATTTTGGCTATCACAAGTAGGGCTGCAATGAACACAGGAGCTCAAATATCTTCTCAGGATCAACATTTGGGTCCCTGGGGTAGATGCCCAGAAGTGGAATTGCTGGAATTATATGGAAGCTCAACTCTTAGTTTGTTGAGAAGTGTCCATATTGCCAGAAAAGCTATTCTTACCAACTTACTTGTATTATAAATACGTATAATACAATACAACTTACAATATAATACAATACAACTTATAATACATAGAGAATACTGAACCCAAAGGGAAAATTTAAAATGGATACACTTCTGACAAATTCAACTCATTTTCCCTAATACTTAACTTAAGCTGTAAGGAGAGAGATTCATGAAAAAGATTTTAAAAAGGGAGCTAAAGACAAATATAAAATAAAAGACACCTTTACCCCAACCTTCATTCCCTCCCCCCAGTCAGATCAGGTAAAACTAGGAGGGAAAATGATCTAAGTCAAGGATTTCAAGACACGTATCTCTGAGTCTTATAGAAGATAAAGGACATTGCTATCATAATCAGAATTATGATTATATATTTATGAATTATAAATAATTCCATTCTCAGGTTATTTATCTTTCTAGCTGCCCTGGGCTTATAGTTTTGTTGGTTGAAAAAAGGAAACAGTAATACAGTGATCTGCCCAAATTGAAAGTGGAAGTGTTAGCTGGCAGAATGGGGTGGTGCAGTAGCCACAGTGTGTTGTGTGATCTCAAGAAATGTCCCTTTTCTGTCTTTCATCCCTGACCTGGACCCAGTACCGCTCACCTGTCCAGTGATGATGTCATCAACCCCACCAGATGACACATTTGAGTAGATGAGTAGGCATTGTAAAACTAATTCAAATTGTTATCAAAAACAAGGTTATTTCTCCCAACCTCTGCCCGATGATCAGACAGCTGTTAAAATGCCTTAAATTAATGAACCATTCTTTACCTTGTTCCTGCAATGCAAGGACCACTGAAAACATTCAGAATTTAAATACTAACAAAGGCAGTAGTCTCCAACATAACACCAAGCATGTTTTCTCGGCTTACAGCTTTCACTCAAAGCAGGCTAAGTGTTTAAGTATAAATGACTCAGACACAACATCACAGAAGTTGTGATTTTCTATAAAGGACCTTAGAGGTGCTTCAATTTGGGAAAAAATCAAGGATATGATGAGGCGGGGGGGTCTGAATGACAGGCTTGCCTAATATAATCCTCAAGATTGTTGATAGCAGAGGGACATAGGAGAAAAGGCATGGACCACAGGAGACAGTATTTGGGCAGATAGGAAGCTAAATAACAATCTGAGTGTTTAAGCTCTTTTGACCTTGAGAAAGCTATAAATCTAATTTTCAGTTTCCTTATCTGGAAAGAGGTAATAATACTTAGTTAACAGGAGGCCCCTTGAGAAAAACTTACAGAAAATCCTGCAGACCACATAGAAGACATCTAACAAATGATCTCTAATGCATTATTTATGAAAAATATTAACAGTAACTAAAATTGTTAGAAAATTTCTATATTTGATTTCCTTTAAAGGATTTAATTGACACTACAGTTCTTAGGCAAGAGGTGGTTCTTGGAAACTTCAGAAAGCTTAACTTTTACTAAAAATCTTTCTTCTACAAGTTAAAAAATGTTAATACTTTTATAGGTTTGAAGAGCGTTTGTTATACTTTATGATAAGGTTTATGATAGGTTCTGAATGTCTAGAATTTAGGCTTATTTTTAGGATCTTTATGAAAAGATATATAGGTCTATATATACACATATACACACAGATGTTCATATGTCTTTTAATAAACTACTCTTTGGGAGCCTAAAAAGTTCTACATCCAAAATTTTTCTATTTTTGTTTTTTGGGTCACACCTGGCGGTGCTCAGGGGTTGCTCCTGGTTCTGCACTCAGGAATTACTCCTGGCGGTGCTTGGGGGACCAGATGGGATGCTGGGGATTGGACCCAGGTCGGCTGCATGAAAGTCAAATGCCCTGCACAATGCAAATTCTTAATAATTAACCTTAAGTAGGGTTTGATAAAAAATGGATATAAAAGAAAATGAGTTTTTACTGGGAAAATACACACATGCCACACATACAACGCACACTTGCACAATGAGACATTCAGATTGTCCCCTTTTTGGTCACAAAACCTTTGCTTTATTTACTTATTTATTTTGGTTTTGGGGAACACTGGGAATGATCAGGAGTTACTCCTGGTTATACTGTCAGTAATTACTCCTGACAGTGCTCCAGGAACTATATAAGACACCCGGATTCATAACTTGCATGTGTCTACCTGGAAGTCTGAGTCCTTGCGAGCTGGACTCTATGGGTGTTTACAGACACTGGCTATGGGACAGGAGCTATTCTAGAACTCATCAAGGCACAAGTCAAATTATTTGCAGCTTACCACTGTCTGGCTAAGGACATAAGAAATAAAGTAGAGGCAAGCATGGGGTAGTATGTCAAGATTAGGACCTTACTTTTCCTAAGCCTCTGCCAGAAGTCTTGCTATTTTTAGAGGACTTACCAGTTGCGAGTGTTGATTCACTCATGGGCCCTTAGACTATTTTAACTTCCTAAGAGTGACCAAGAGTAAGCTAGCTCCAAGAGCTCCCCCTTCTCTCCTTACAGGTGCCCTGAGAGGTATTTCAGAAGCATTACATGGTGGTGGCAGTCTGCCACTTCTATTTATCTTGTTTTGCTTCTCCTCAGGACTTGAGAGCTGCCCCTGGGATTTCATGGGAGGGTGCAGAATAGGGCAGGGGAATGAAAGGAAGCCAGGTATTTTTTATTGAACCTATCAGCAAGTCTGTGAAGTGCATTTGATTACATGCGAAACAACTTTATTTTAGCTGGTCGGGTAATCTGGAGCCATAACGTGGCTAAGAAAATCCTCCTAAATGGAGGATTCAGTCCTAGCTTATCAAAAGCTGACATAGACTTCAAGGACCTTCCTAACCTAACACACACACACACACACACACACACACATTAATCCTGATACTTTGTGATCCCCAACACCTCTTGGTTCTTAGTGTCAGAGAGTACCCCATACCCCACTCCAGGGCTGCCATGGAATTAGACACCCCTTGCTGATAATCAGGTTCCTATATTTTTAAAACAAGAGCTTGCATGCCATTGCTAAATCAAGCAGATCTGTGAAAGCTCACATTACAAGGAGAGCTGCTTTCATCCTTTAGTGAACACCAACCATTGCAGGAAAGCTTGTCAACCTGCAGATTCCTCTCACTTACACTCAGAGAGGTATAAGGCCCAGGAAACTGCATTTTGGACCACTGCTCATAATTTACTCTGGCATCTGGTGAGAGGACCCTGTAAAACACTGATCTAATGGTAAATAAGAAAAAGAGATGGATACTAATGAATGAAGTCAATAAGATTTGGAAAAAAGCTCATTAGATAGCTGTGTAGAGACAGTTTAGATTAAAGGAAGAATTTCTGCATAATGATAAAAAAGACACAATCTAGAAACAGAGGGACACCTCTGTACAATGATGAAGTTTGTTAGTAACACAAAGGGGAGAAGGTACAAGGGTCCACATCTAATACCTCTTCTTTCCAGAGTTCCTGATGACAAGTGCACCCCCACTCCCCGGGAGGGGTCAATTTCCCTGCTGCCCTTCTTCACTAGTTAAAACAAGTTCTTTTAAGATTATGGTCTTTCAGTTTGGGCTAACAAATCCAGGGCTTTCCACATTCAAGGCAAGATCTCTAGCACTGAGCACATCCCTAAAATGCCTTTCTCGATAAGGCTGAGGTGAAGGAACACACTTCTCTAAAATTTTCTCCCAATTGTCCCTCTTCCTCTGAGTTTCCATTGCTTGTGATGTTCTTGGACATGTCACAAGCTTACCTGTTGGCTTCTGTGTGGATCTGTTATGCCGGCTGGGAAATCTGACTGCTTCCTTCTGTGTCTCCCTCACTACTTGGGCCTCCTGTCTACTTTCTGCACAGCAAGGACCAACTGCCAAACCCACCCCACCATACACTCAGAGAGCACACCCCGGGAGCTGGTGCTGTTCTCCCTGCTGTAACAAGAGCTACTTCAACATTCCTGTTTCTCAGAGGGAGGGCACACGACACAGACTGAACAGTGGTTGCTTGCCAAAGGGTCTCTGTTAGAAACAATAGCCCTGGTGACTGAAGCAACACAGATAGGAGCAGCCTTTTATGCTAAGGAAAGCAGCACTTCACAAATTCTTAACCTCTGTCTGAATTCTGTGCATCAGAGACAGCTTGAGAGCTTGCTAAAACAGATTCCCAGGGCCCATGACCAAGGTGTACCATTCAGTGGGTCTGGAATGGGCCCTTCTAAGAAGCTCCCCAGTGATTCAATACTGCTTGTCTGGGGACCACACTTTGAGAACCGCTGCTCTAGCTTCCTATTTCTCACACTCAGTGGTTCAAAATCTAAGCCTTGCCCTTTGGTTCTGAGATTCCTAAAAACAAGTAGGCGAGGAAGAGGAGTAAAGCCACACAGAAGCAGGAAGGTAGATACTTCAGGGGTTCCCAAAAGTATTTGTTCAGTCCCTACCTGGAAAATAAATCTTCTTTAAATGAACAAGTAGATGCCCCACAATTGTGTCAGCAACCTCCCCATTCCCAACCATAGTTCTGATACCTCCTAAGAGGCCATCATTACTTTGTGCAAAACACTAGGTGTCTAGCTTTCTCCAATCAGCATGTAGACAACAGCTCAAACAGGAGAACCCTGTCTGCTAAGCAAACAAGTGTTTTCTACATAAGGGCTGTGAGCTACTTTAATCACTGCTTTGGTTCCTTCTTATGATCAACGGCACTTGCTGAAGAATGACTAGAAGATGAACATTTCTCTGAGAAGAGAACCCAGCAAGAGCCACTCACTCTTATGCTCTCTCCTCCTATGGGTGGAAATCACAGTGATATTCTAATGTAACATACTCTCTTATTGGGTTAATTAGAGAGAATGATGACAAAACTTTTCAGTTCTAAACGATTTTACCTATTTTATTAAAAAATTCTCTTTGAAGTGCTCTGATTAAATTGCAAGAGGATTAAGAATTGTTTAAGGTCCAGGGAACTAGTCAGAAATTTTGTCCTAGTTTCCCAAAGAAATGCATTGCTTGGGGACTCTCTTTAAATTATTTTTTCTTTTAACACTTCCTAGGTGGGAATATTTGGGAATTTTTTCCTTTTTAACATAACATCTTCTTAGGTAGGCATATTTGTGTAGGGGGTGAGAGGGGTTGTCAGCCCAAATTCACTTTCATCAGTGACTCATTGTTTAGTTCCATATTAAAAATAAATTCCTGGGCTTGAGAGATAGTTCAGAGGTTAAGGAGCTTGCCTTAAAGTAGCTGACCTCAATTTGAAACCTAGCAGCACACGGTGCCCCCAAATATTGCAGGGTGCAGCCTGGAGGTTTGGAAGCACCCCTGGGGGAGCTGGCTAGTCCTCTGCATAGTAGGGTCCCCACAGCAGACACTTGCATTGAATTTCCAAGACCTTGTTGGTAAGAATTTCTGGCAGAAGCCCTGGGCCTCCTGAACACTGTTTGGGAAATAACTCCATTGAGGAAGGAAGGAAGGAAGGAAGGAAGGAAGGAAGGAAGGAAGGAAGGAAGGAAGGAAGGAAGGAAGGAAGGAAGGAAGGAAGGAAGGAAGGAAGGAAGGAAGGAAGGAAGGAAGGAAGGAAGGAAGGAAGGAAGGAAGGAAGGAAGGAAGGAAGGAAGGAAGGAAGGAAGGAAGGAAGGAAGGAAGGAAGGAAGGAAGGAAGGAAGGAAGGAAGGAAGGAAGGAAAGGAAGAAAGAAAAAGAAAGAAAGAAAGAAAGAGAAAGAGAGAAAGAAAGTGAAAGAAAAAGAGAAAGAAAGAAAAAGAAAGAAAGAGAAAGAAAGAGAGAGGAAAGAGAGAAAGAAAGAAAGAAAAAAGAAAGAAGGAAAGAAAGAAAGAGAAAGAAGGAAAGAGAGAAGGAAAGAAGAAAGAAAGGAAAGAAAGAAAAGAAAGAAAGAAAGAAAGAAAGAAAGAAAGAAAGAAAAAAAGAAAGAAAGAAAGAAAGAAAGAAAGAAAGAAAGAAAGAAAGAAAGAAAGGAAGAAAAGAAAGAAAGAGAGAAAGAAAGAAAGAAAGAAAGAGAAAGAAAGATTTCTTTGTATTCTTTTGGAGAAAATTTCAACACACATTCAAAATAAATTTCAAAAGCAAGTTGCCAGTTCAAGGTCACATACTGTCAAATTCTCATCCTCTACCCTTAAGTCCATCTCACCTTTATAGGTAGTTGACCAGCTAGCGCCTATGGTGATTGCTAGGGTTGCTCCCCTCCAGGGGCCTCTCTCACAAGCACCCTCCCTCCCCTCTGTCTTTTGCCCCTCACAAACAAACCATTGTCAGAACCAGCCCAAGAGCTGTTCCCACCACAGTGCAGGCAGCAAGATTGCTCTCTCTCTCTCTCCTCTGCTCTCCCACCTCTGCCTGATGGAGCAGAATTCCAGCCCTCTTTCTCCCGCCCCTGTGCCCTGTGAGACACCCAATGTGGGGCTTCACCTGCCCCTACAAACACTTCTGTGCTGGCATTGGATGACAGAGGCACATCGCCTTCAGGGCTTCCCAAAAATTCACAAAGAAAGGGCGACAGATGGGCAAGGCAGGAACGGCCAGAGGACGATTAGCGGAGAAGGCAGCCAGGCGGAATGGCTCAGCACCTACCTGAGGGAAAGTTGCTGGCGGTTCCCTCCTCCCCTGCGTGTCTCCTTCCCAGGCTGGCTTTGGCCCCGTGGAGGTGTTTTAGAGCCTGGGCTGCTATTTTTCCCCCAGAGCTGGCAGTGTTGGCTCGCATTTCTATGCCTTCCTGTCAGAATTCTCTCAAGGAAACAGCAGCTGGTAAGCTCAGAAATGTCAGTCAGAATCTTGGCCTAGTTTGGGGCCTTGAAGATTCTTACAGAAAGTTAAAAAGGTTTCTGGGCCAGTGTCTCCTCTGGGGCTTCCCTCTCCTGCTTCTCACCTTTTCTATCTTGGAATTTTTTTTTTCTTCAGTTTTACCTCAGTAGGTAGTTACTTAAGTTGACTGCCAGTCCTCGCTCAATACCACTGAGGCGCTTCTCCCTTTCAGTATCTTTTGTCCCCTTCAGCCCCACAGTCTGGTGACTTTCTTAATGTTTTTGCAGCGCAAGTAAATATTCTTTGTCTCCCATTTACTTTCTTTCCCCATTCCTCCTCGTTCCTTTCACTCTTATTGTCTAAATCTTCTATACAAGCAAATCACCTTTTCTTTCTCTTTAGTCTCTCTTCCTCTCCTCTCCTCTCCTCTCCTCTCCTCTCCCTCTCCTCTCCTCTCCTCTCCTCTCCTCCTCCTCTCCTCTCCTCTCCTCTCCTCTCCTCTCCTCTCCTCTCCTCCCTCCTCTCTTCCTCCTCTCCTCCCTTCCTCCTCCTCCTCCCTCTCCCTCTCCTCTCCTCCTCTCTCCCTCCTCCTCTCCCTCCTCTCCCTCCTCTCCTCTTCCCTCCTCTCCTCTCCTCCCTCCTCCTCCTTCCCCTCCCCTCCTTTCCCTCCCTCCCTCCCCCTCTCCTCCTCTTTCCTCTCCTCTCCTCTCCCTCTCCCTCCTCTCCTCTCCTCTCTCCTCTCCTCCTCCTCTCCTCCTCTCCTCTCCTCTCCCTCTCCTCTCCTCTCCTCTCCTCTCCTCTCCTCCTCCTCTCCTCTCCTCCTCTCCTCTCCTCTCCTCTCTCCTCTCCTCTCCTCTCCTCTCCTCCCTTTGCTCTCTGAAGACACAGCCACTCCTTTTATACTCTCCGGCCCTCTGCCCACCCCCAGCACAGGCTCCCACCTGTTTGTGTCTTTTACGGGCTGTGGTCATGTCCCTGCCTTCTGTCCACCTCAATCACCACAGTGACTGGCCTCTGAAAGCTGTTAAATTATATCTCTTCAGCTGTCCCATTGCAAGGCAAGGAGACATGCCCTTTGCTAAGTCTGTGTCAAGATTTATATTAATAACAGGCAAATCTATACTAATGCTTTTGTTTGTGGAATATACTGAAATGATTTGTGGATTATTTTAAAGATATGGAGTACCTTTTTTCAATGAAATGAGCTTGCATCTCTTGACAAAGACTCTTTAAGTCAAGGTTACACGCCACCTCAGATATAGCCCTTGGGATTGTCTCCTTCTTGCATTTTCCAGGTTTCAAATGGGAGTTATGGAAAACATGACTACTTGGGGCTTTGTAAAAATGACTAATGTATACATTGAGCTAGTGTGTGCCAAATCATGGTGTGCCATATTAAGCACTGGAAATATGAACTATCTTTCTTTTGAGAAATCAAAATCAGTCTTTTAAGAAAAGAATTTATGTTCAGAAAAACGGAAAGAAAAGGATTTTGATAATTACAAATCGATGGAATAAAGAATTAGTTCTATGGCATGGATGGCACTGGAGGATATTGTTCTGAGTGAAGTCAGTCAGAAGAAAAGGGATCTCACTCCTGTGTGGGACCTAAAAATGCACAGCAAGGTAGCAACAAAATGTCAGCCTCAGGACCACAGGACTGATGCCCATAATTGAGTCGGAGTGGGGGTGTTGAAAGGGAGGGGGTGTTTCAGCTCTTGGGAAGGGGGTGGGTACATGGTGAGGGCTGTGAAAGTCTGTAGGAAGCCATCAATGACAGTTTTGGCAAACCATAGAAACTTCATTTAAAACTATTTTAAAGATATGACAGTAAAATCATTAGTGCTATCATAATTCAGAAGCAGATATTGGTAAGTGGCCCGCTAGGCAGTTGATCTTCATAAAGAAGGTTTGGTTTCAGCAGGCTGTGAAGGGTTTATATACCCAGGAGGCTGAGGGATGGGATTTCTCCAGATAGCAAAGGCATAGACAAAGGAGTGAGCTGTGTGTTTTCAGTAAAAAAGTGACTGCTCACCATGGAGATGATTTTTGGCACAAGCAAATATTTTGAGAAAGTCCACCTAGGAGATGTAAGTTTCTGAAAAGAGTTCCTTTAGGTCATGTTTCTCAACCAGGATCCATATGGTGCCCTGTGTGACTCCAGGTGAACAACCGTGTCAACAGAGACCATGGCATAAGACTAGGGGGTCAGTTGATAAGAGAGGGAGACCATAAGAAGGAAACAAGATCTGAATGAGAAACACTGCATTAGGTCATAGTGTTCATGTAATTACTACTTACATGAATAAACTAGGGGTTATTTGATAATTATCATCTGGATAACCCTGGACTAAAATCTGTGAAGAGAAGGAAATTAGCACTTCTCTCCAATCTTCAGAGAGCAATTTTAATTTCATGTTGACTCTGGCAATTGTTATTGAAGGGCTCTTAATACAAATATGAAAAATGGTTAGCGCCATATGCATTACCACAGGCCATCTGGGGTTCTTTAAAACTTAATTTTTTTTTCCCTTTTGTGTCACACCCAGCCATGTTCAGGGCTTACTCCTGACTGCACTCAGGGATTACCTCTTGCAGTACTTGGGGACCATACAGGATGCTGGGAATTGAATTCAGGTTGGCCATGTGCAAGGCTACACCGAACCCGCTGTTCTATGACTCTGACCCCCATCTAAAATTCTGTCTCTATGCAATTTGCTCCATCCTCTAGTCAATTCCAATCCCTAGTTAATTCCAATCTTCTTGTTAAGAGGCTCAGATTCCACTTTGGCTGAATTTAATTATCCATTAGTCTTGAGACTCTGGACATTTTAACATGAAATTGTGCTGTTTTCTTTTCATTCTTGTCTGGTTTTGGGCCACAATGCTTCTTTGCTCAGGGATTGCCCCTTGTAGTGCTTCAGGCAACATGTGGTGTCATGTTGGATGTCAGGCCTAGCTAGCTTTGGATCTTTACTGTTTAAGCTATGTATAGTTTAAGCTATTTATATGTCTTTAAGACAGGGTTCATGCTAATGAGATCGCTCTTTTGTGTAAACACTTATGGAAGGTGTGGCAGCTTACAGGAGTCATTGTGACTCTGAATTAATAACTTCTGGATAGTATTATAATCTCTACTATGATTTCAATGCTATCTATATTGGGCACAATTCCTTTTAACACCCATTTGTCTCTGGGTGAGACAATTAGAATTTACTAGGAGACCACCACCCTGGCTACCATTGAGACTACCATTTATCGATTCTGCTAAGATCAATGGAGGGATCTTGCTAGTTTGCCCTCAGGCAAGTGAGCATGACCCTTTCAATAAACAGAGGACAGATGCTCAGAATTACCCTGTTGCAGAATAAAAATAAGAAGGACCTTGTGGATACACCATCTAGAATTGCATGAAGTCCATGAAATTATGATGTGATTCTCCCCATAACTATACATCCTTTAAGATGTATTTCTTTATACCAGCTCTCTCTCTCTCTCCCCAGTGTTTCATATAAAAGATAATCTGGAGGAAGGGACTTGCCCTGGCATTATAATTTGTTTAGACTTGAATAAGAGGTGTGCATCACCTAACATCTACACCTAAATGCTGATTAAAATCAACTAAAAATTGATTTTTGTTAATGCAGCCCACCCTGAAGAAAGGATTATGGCTTTTGGGTATCTAAAGGGACTGACTGAGGTAGAAGCATCCACTTTGGTGGGAGACCTGGGCCCAAGTACATGGTCAGAGGTCTGACCAAGAGCTAGAGGTCCAGGGAATCCCATTACCTTGGATTTTAGTAACAGAGCTTGTTTTATTATTGGTAATTAGTAAAGACTTTTGGAAATGATCTGGTTATTTCCAAATTTCTGATGGTGGTCCTTGAGATAAAAGGGAACTCATTCCACAATACTGTTGAGAACCCCGTAGCTCCCGATAGTGTCAGGGATTGATTGAAACTGGAGTTCCTCCACGTAAGACCCTTGATCCTCCCCGTCCCTCAATATATTGTTTTTATTATGAAATTCCTAAGTCTATACACTTCTATAGGTTGGGTTTATATTTACTTTGATTTCTTCCCTTTTTTTTTTGCTTTTTTGGGTCACACCCAGTGATGCTCAGGGTTACTCCTGGCTCTGTGCTCAGGAATCACTCCTGGCACTGCGTGGGGACCATATGGGACACCAGGGATCAAACCCGGGTGGCTGCATGCAAGGCAAACACTCTACCAGCTAGACAATTGCTCTGGCCCTTTTCTTCAACCAACTTTAAGGCATATGGTGGGCTCCCAATAAATGTTAAACAAGTGTTTACATAGATTTGTAAAAACATTTCACCAAAATAAAAACCTACCAGACAGTCTACTGAGAAGAGAATGAACATTTAAAAAATTCATATCACTCTTTGAGTTCTGAGATTTTTCAAGGGATGAAAGATCATGTTAGAGTCAAAGATCGTCTTGACTCTATTAAAATGTAATAGCTTGTTTATATTTGGGTTATACTTCACATTGTCAAATTTAATAGCATATTTATATCTGGGTGAATTTCAAAGCATAGCTTGGGTATGTAAAGAAAACATATTGATATTCAAGATTAGAAAATAATCAGATCCAGGACAATGGAGAGGTTGATTTACTGAGGACTAATTATTTTTAAAAATGGAGATAAAGCCCCACTCTTAGTATCCCTGATCTATCTATCTATCTATCTATCTATCTATCTATCTATCTATCTATCTATCTATCTATCTATCTATCTATCTATCTATCTATCTATCTATCTATCTATCTATCTATTTTTATCTATCTGTCTATCTGTCTATCTGTCTATCTCTCTGTCTGTCTGTCTAAACATAAGTCCATTTCAGATGAAGGACTTTACCTTCCTTAATTAAAAAATATATATATATATATTTAAAAAACTGCTCTTGGGACTGGAGAGATAGTAAAGTGGATAGGACATTTACCTTGCATAAGCGCAGACCTGGGTTTGATCCTCAGTATCCCATATGGTCCCCTGAGCACTGCCAAAAGTAAAACCTGAGCATAAATTCAAGAGTTAACCTGGAACATTGCTGGATGTGGCCACCTACCCCCTAGAATACTGAGCTTATTTGCACTACAATCGGGGAAACTGGGTTGTTTTGTAATGAGACAAGCTGGGGAGTGAGGGGAAGTGGAGGTAAGGAAGGGACAAGGACCTTTTTCTGAGATCTTTCCTAACAAGGGTTTCCTAACAACCCGCACACCATGAAGATCACCATTTTCCACATCCGACTCCCCTCTCCTCAGAGCTCCACCCAGCAGAAGAGCTGATCACAGAGCGATTCATCAATAAATGCTCGAGTTTTGAGGTGACTACAAGATTATCCCACCTACACGGCAGAACCTGGCAAGCTACCCGTGTTGTATTTGATATGCCAAATACCAGTAACAATTATAGACCTCATTCCCATGACTTGATGGAATGGTTTGAGGCTCTTTATGCTCCTGGAGTGGGCAGATGCCCTTGGGCTATCTCGCATGTGACAGGACATATTGAGATGTTACTGGTGCCTGCTTGAATAATCAATGATCTATGGGAAGTCAAGTGATCGAGTTATTCCTAACAAGATGCGCTTTTTTCCAGAAGTCTCCAGAAGTCAAGAGAAGGGGTAATTGGGTCTGAGCCAGATTATCTCCAAGACAATCTCATTTAGTTGCATCACTTAACATATGGATAACCATGGCCCAAGTTGACAAGGGGACTTGTCTTTGATTACAAACTGATTCCCTTTGCCCCTAGATTTGCACTCTGTATCACATTCTAAGTGCTTTCTGCTAATTGAGAAACTGCTGGAAGAATCCTCTGCCTGGGAAAAAGTTCCTTATTCCAGAAGTATCCCATTCTACCTAGCAGTAGGAGGAGGGAATATGCAGACTGACTTATCCATGGCTAGAGACAAAATCCTTCCATTTTGAGCAGAAACTGGGAAGAAACCCACCAGTAAAGAAGAAATGGGAAAAAAAGCAGATCATTTCAAGTTTAACATGAACTTCATGCTTAAGTACTGAATTTCATTGGGGTGATAATAATAATAATGAAATCATAGATGATAATAATAAATCCTTTGAGAGGCTGCCAAAACGGCACACTACAAACTTTAGACTTCAATGCGCAGCTGCTTGGCTAAATGTGGCCCCCAGTTGTCAAGGAGCGACCCACCCTAGAAACAAATCAACAAAGGGGTACAGGATACACAGTGTAGAGTCACTTGGAGGTGAGGATTTCAAATTAGACACCATCTCTGCTCTTAAGGCATTAGCAACTTGAAAATGTGTTCCTTCAAAATGTCATTTGACATAATGGCATTCAGGGCCCCATGCACTGGCTTGCATGGATCAGAGATCAAATAAAGTATCATGTGCTCATGCTTTCAAGTAATGGTTGACAGTTGTCAGCCTTGGGAAGCTAGATGGCCTTGAACATAATGTTAGCCAAACTTGTGTCAGCTTCTCTACTTCCAGATAAATTGGTTTACTCAGAACTAGAAAGATACTGCTTTGCTTCTTGTTGTATAATTGTCAAAACTTTGATTCTGACAATTATCTAAAAGTTAGAAATATTAAGAACTGAAGTAGCTCCTTTATTAGATTTATAGGCAAGGAAGCAGCTGATTTGCTCTGAAATATTCCAGGGTAGTCTTTGTTCATTAGCGTCATCCTTTTTAAAATGAAATTTACTTATTATAGTTTAGGTGCCATGGTATTAATGTTTATGGTTTTAATGTACATGGTTACCATATCGTCCCAAGATCCTTCATCAATGTTCTTATGTTACTTCAAGTCTACCGCTTTATTCCTTTCCTCTACCACCTTGCATTGTATTCTCAGTTTTGTAACCCAGGACCAAGGATTAATCATTATTTGATCACTTGATCACTTGATCACTTGATCACTTGAATCCCGTTATTCATAGATTTGCTGTAGCGGGAGCCAGTAACATTTCCATTGGACCCTATCACGTGCCAATGTAGCCCAATGGTATCTGGTTGATTCAGGAATATGAAGAGCCTCAAACCATTCCTTCAGGGTCTTGACAAGGAAGTCTGACCATCTTGTACGTGGGCGACCACGTGATCTTTTGACATCCCTTGGGATCCAGTCGGTAATGGCTCTAGTCCAGCGGTTGTCTCCAAATCGCATTACATGTCCAGCCCATCTGATTTTCGATGCCTTGGCAAACGAGACAGCATCCCTGATTCTGGAATAGCGACGGAGGTCGGAACTCCGGATACCTTCTCTCACTTGAGTGAGGCGTGATATTCCAAGCATAGCTCTTTCGATTCCTCTCTGGGAGACCCAAATAGCATTCTCATACTGCTTTCGTAGGGGCCTAGGTCTGAGGCGTATGTTAACACATTTCTTTTCTTAGTATTCAATCATGTATCTGAACCATAACTGTTCATGAATGTCAATGAACAGTTGGGTTGTTAACTTATGCTAACTATTTTACCAAGTACTTCAGTGAGCATAGGTGTGCATATACCTTTTTTGAATTTATGGTTTTGTGTCCTTGAATTAATGGTTTTGTGTCCTTGGGATTAGAAGCCAAGATTGGAATTACTGGGCCATATGGAAGCTCTAGTCTTACTTTCTTGAGGATGTCATAGTGTTTTCCAGACAATATTCAGCCAAGTGACTGAGAGTTCCTTTTTCATCACATCTCTATAAGAACTGGTTGTTTTCAATCTTTATGATATGTGTCTTTTTTTCTGGTGTAAGATGATATCACATTTACATTTTCCTAATAATCTGAGTCAGTGCTTTTTCATATACTTATTTACCAAGTGCATGTCCTCTTTACAGAAGTGTCTGTTCATCTTATCCTCCCATTTTTCCCATTGGAGTTATTGTTTATCTTGTTGGTGAGGTTTATGAATGCTTTGTGAATCTTTTATATTAGCTCTTTAACTGATATAGTGCATAAAAACATTTTCTTCCTGTCAATAAAGTTCTCCCTTTTCATTTTAGACTGAATTTCTTTTGCTATGTATAACCTTTGTAGCTTGATTAATTTCCATTTGTTTATTTGATTTTTGTTGTCTTTGTATTGTTTTTATTTTTGTTATCTTTTTGGAGTTTAATCATCAAAGCCTCCCTGGCTTATGTACTGCAAAGGTCTACTTATGTTTTCCTCAATATATCTTATAGATTATGGTATAATTTCAAAGTCTGTAATCCACTTTGAATTAAATTTTGTGAGTGACATTAGATATGCATTCAATTTCCTTTCCCGCATGCTCTTACTCAGTAGCATTTGTTGGAGAGGTTCCTCTCTGCACCTCCTGTGCTCAACTCCTTTGTCATAAATTTATGCCCCCAGATCTAAGGGCTACCTCTGAGCTTGCAATTTTATTCATTGGTCTGAAATTCTATCTTTATTCCAGTGCTACACAGTTCTGATTATGTTTTAAGTGGGTAAACAACAAGTTTACCCAAGCGTGATAAATGGAAAGGACCAGTCTGAGTGACATTCAGCACTAGATGAAGTTGACTTGGGGGGATGTTGCTTTGAGGCATTGGTTCATAACTTTATTTTAAGGGAAAATCATCTGGTTCAGTCTTCTCATTTCTGCAGCAAGGAAGTACAGTCCTGAGAAATAAAATGATGCCCTGTCTCAGTGTCATTTACCGATTAAGATCAGAATCCTGGACTCATAAGACATATAGATTGCAAGGTTTATTCTGAAGACCAAGTGAGATTAAATGTGCTGTGATTATGAATGTTATCCATCAATAGAATAATACTATATTAATGTGGAGTGTCATTTAATGAAACACATCCCCAAATACCATTACTGCAGAAAACGTTTTAAACTCTGGGTGGCAGAAATGTGGGGCCTTATACACCAGCTGTTCTCCAGGAGGTTTTTCCAGCTGTTGCTAAGACCAGCTCTGTGGTAGAGGGCCCAGAAATGGAGCATTCCAAGAGCGTAGATTTCATGTAAGAATGAGTCAAAGTAGGTCAAGGCAGAACAGTTGAGGCTATTTAGAAAACAGGTGGGAGCAATGAAAAATATTCATTTGGCTAAATGTCTGTTTAAATCAATACAAAAATCTATTCTGGTTGTTTATGTAGGGAAGAGTTTCCTTCCTTCCTTCCTTCCTTCCTTCCTTCCTTCCTTCCTTCCTTCCTTCCTTCCTTCCTTCCTTCCTTCCTTCCTTCCTTCCTTCCTTCCTTCCTTCCTTCCTTCCTTCCTTCCTTCCTTTCCTTCCTTCCTTCCTTCCTCTTCCTTCCTTCCTTCCTCCTCCTTCCTTCCTTCCTTCCTTCCCTCTTTCCTTCCTTCCTTCCTTCCTTCCTTCCTTCCTTCCTTCCTTCCTTCCTCTTCCTCCTCTCCCTCTCCCTCCTTCCTTCCTCCCTCCCTCCCTCCCTCCCTCCCTCTTCCCTTCCTTCCTTCCTTCCTCCCCTTCCTTCCTTCCTTCCTTCCTTCCTTCCTTCCTTCCTTCCTTCCTTCCTTCCTTCCTTCCTTCCTTCCTTCCTTCCTTCCTTCCTTCCTTCCTTCCTTCCTCTTCTCCTCCTCCTCCTCCTTCCTCTCTTCCTTCCTTCCTCCCTCCCTCCTCCCTCCCTCCCTTCCTTCCTTCCTTCCTTCCTTCCTTCCTTCCTTCCTTTTTCCTTTTTTGTTTTGTGCATCAGCTTCTCCTCTCCCTCCTTCCTTCTCTCCTTCTCCCTCTTTTTCTTGTTATTTTTGAAATTAGCCTTTGAGATTTGTTCAGAATTTAAGACAATTTAAGGCTTTTTAGTTATTGAAGAAAAATGAACCAAAATTGATTACCATCCTATATTTCTCTTCTGTTCTATAACAAGAGACCAAGTGATCTTAATGCAACAGCAATGTAAAAACAAGAATGACTAAAAATAAAAGAAAATTAGGCAAAAGTTGTGAGAACTAATTTGTCAGGCTTCTTGCTTGGGACAACTCCATGCTATCTCAACTTTTCATTTTATCTTCACAAAACTGTTCTCATGGGGCCAGGGCGATGCCCCAGCGGGTAGGGCATTTGCCTTGCATGCGGCCGGCCTGTGCTGACATGGGTTCAATCCCTGGCATTTCATGTGGTCCCCCGAGCACCGCCAGGAGTAACTCCTGAGTGCAGAGCCAGTAGTAACCCCTGAGCATTGCCGGGTTTGACCCAAAAAAAAGCAAAAAAAAAACCAAACAAAAAAAAAAAAAAAAAAACCAAACTGTTCTCATATAAATAGAAGCTAAATTCCTTGAAGTCAGGGGTTTTAGTTTCTTTATCTTTTTTTTATTCCATGGCTTTCAACATTCAGATTATTACTTAAAAAATGTGATTTATTTCTATACTTCTTAAAAATCTAAAGGTCATATTTTAAGTACGTTAAAGTACTTATATGTGTATTCTTAAGTTACAATTATTTAAAAGAATTTGTGTCATATTATAGCATTAATTTTTTTTCACTCAGCAGAACTCTGAATTTATTACTGATTCTGTGCTCAGAGATCATTCCTGAATGGGCTCAAGGCACCAATCGGTAGTGCATTTGCCTTGCATGTGCCGGACTCGGGTTCCATCTTGCTATCCCATATGGTCCCCTGAGCATCTCCAGGAGTAATTCCTGAGTGCAGAGCAAGGAGTAACCCCCGAGCATTGCTGGGCTGCACCAAAAAAGCAAAAAAAAAAGAAATTACTAGGCAAGTACCTTAGCTTCTGTATTCTATTTCTGGCACATAAACATTGACATTTTAAGTTTAAATATTGTATCATTCTTTTCAAAGCATCCAGTGGAACTTAATCCTATAAATTTAATATAGTTTATCTTTCATATAAGGAAGGCAGAAATAAATTCTTCTAAATAGTTGGAATTTTGTAATGCACCTTTTCCCCCCTGAAACAGTGTCACAACATTTTATTCCCCACAATGTAGTTCTTATTTATTTATTATTAGGTTTTTTAGCGTTCCAACCTCTATTTTATTTTTTTATTTTTTTCCTAATTTTAGTACACCACTTTTAGACATACAATTGCAAGATGCTCATGCTCGAGTTTTGGTTCTACAGTGTTCCAACACCCATCCCTCCACCTGAACCCATCTCCCATCACCAATGTCCCCACCTCCCTCCCCCTCCTGCACCCCAACTACTTGGGGGTTCTGTATATCTTTTCTCTCCTCTATCTCTCCCTCCCTCCTACCTTTCCTACTACACTATCACTATCACTATCTTCCGTTCAATCGATTTGCTCGGCGGCCCCAGTATATCTCCATATGTCCTGTTCATGCTAGTAGAGCCCAAGGGCATCGCTTGCTCCAGGAACATAAAGAGCCTCCAATCCATTTCCGGAATGAGGTCTATAATTGTTACTGGTATTTGGCATATCAAATACAACATGGGTAGCTTGCCAGGCTCTGCCGTGCAGGTGCTACTCTTGTAGTCATCCTAAGTCCAACATTTATTGATGAACAGTGCAGCCACTGCCATAGGGGCGTGTGCCGGGTTGATAGGCTGTCTGCTGGGTGGGAGTTCTGAGAGAGAAAGTCCGGATGTGGGAAATGGAGGCCCTCTGGGTGAGGGGGGGTTGGTTGTTGCAGGCTCTGGGAGTGGGCGGGCCAGGGCTGAACCCGCCATCCTCCTGGGCGCTGTGAGCGGCTGGGCCAGGGAGAGCAGTAGCAGCCTGCCCCATGTTGTCTCTGGTAGTACTTGGGCTGGATTAAAAGCTGCGCGGGTGGATCTCTTGGCGGGCTATGATAAGACATCGGGCAGAGCTGTCTCCGAGGCGCGGGGGGGGGTCGCCCTGGCCGCCCGCGGGCCTCCCATCCGCTTTCCGTCACTCGGTCTTTTATCCGGCCAGGTAGCTGTCCAGAGCGACTGGGGCGGAGCTCCCTGCCCAGGGGCCGGGGTGGTGGGTTAGCTGGCCGCCCAGGCTGGCAGCGCCACCCATGAGGGCCTCCATTTCCCACATCCGGACTTCTCCGCCGACCCCACCCACAGAACGCTATGCCTACCTTCCTACACATCGTAAAATGCAGTGCATAAAGGACATAACTGTTTTCACTAGTTTGGTGGACCATGTAGCCGCAAGACTTAGGGGGCCACATGGTCAGCAACCTGACAGCAACCTGACAGTGAAAATGGCAGTTAATGTGGCGGGGGAATCTCATCCAGCTGCTTCCGGGACCCCCCAGAGGTGATGGGCCCACTCCCAAAACCCATCTGTCCTCCTGGGGGCCACATAGTCAGCTGGGCCAGGGGAGAGCCGAGTTCCAGCTTCCCCAGCAGCTTCTGAGGCTCTGCATGCTATGGCTGGTGGCCCCAGGGCAGCTCCTGGGCAGGGCTACCGGGCTCAGACAAAATGGAGAGGAGAAGGGCTGATCCCAGTTCCATCTAACGAATTTCCTGTGATTCCCGCCTCCAGAAGCTGCCTACCTGGGCTCAAACTCATTTTGCTCTGTTAATCTGGTTTTGAGGTCAGCGTTCCTCCTGGGCAGGCTCTGATATGCTGCAGCATCTGGACAGTGAAAATGGCATCTCATGTGGTGGGCGAGTCTCAACCGGCTGCTTCTGGGACCCCACAGAGGTTATGGGCCAACACCCAAAACCCATCTGTCCTCCTGGGTGCCCCATAGTCAGCTGGGCCAGGGGAGAGCCGAGTTCCAGCTTTCTCCAGCTACATCTACCTGGCAAAGTAGTTTTTAATATGTAACAAGCTGTGTGAAAGTATCTTGATAAATTATCAGATTTTGCTACAAATGTACACATAAAATAAGATTAGAATTAAATTTAAGGTGAAAACTTTCTAGTTAAACGTTTTTATTGTTCCCTGTGAAATACAGATAAGAATGTTAAAATGTTTTTGGAAAAAAAGTCCATAAGACAAATTTTATTTTATTTTATTAAAAAAAATTTTTTTTGCACACCCCCCCCCACCCAACCCACCCCATAAGACAAATTTTAATATAAATTTTCCTTCAATTATTACTGAAAAGTTCCCTAAACTATCATGAGTATATTGCAAATTATAATTACTAAAAATAAAAATTAACAGGGGGGGAGTGATAGCACAGCGGTAAGGACGTATGCCTTGCACGCAGCCGACCTGGGTTCAATCCCAGGTACCCCATATGGTCCCCTGAGCACCACCAGGAGTAATTCCCTGAGCGAAGAGCCAGGAGTAATCCCTGAGCATCTCCGGGTATTACCCAAAAAAAAAAAAAAAAATTAATGATTTGTCACTCACCATTTGTGTGTTTTTCCATTAATTTTGCTGAAATCTAAGAAATAGGAACTACAGGACCTTTAGAAGCATTTATTAAGAAAGCATTTTGTTGAGAGAGGCAATCTGCTATGGGCTTTTTAGCATACATCCGTAGTCTTGCAGGCCATGCCCAAAATGCAAGGTTCTGGGGACTGGAGAGTTATTGCAGCAGAAAGGGCACTTGCCTTTCATGTGACTGACCTGGGTCTTATCTCTGGCACCCTATATGGTCCCCCGATCCCCTTCAGGAGTGATACCTGAACACAGAGCCAGTAGTAAGCCCTGAGCGATGCCTGATGTGGCTCACAAACAAACAAACAAAACATACAAGCATCTGGCTGCTTTTTGTCCAGTACATTTTGTTTTCATTTCTCAGATCAGTGAGTGAGCAACCTTGAGCTGATATAACATCTCTCCTTAGACAAAGAGCAGCCTTGCTTTGACTTGCTAGGAAAGCATTGAATTCCCCCTTTCCCCCACCCAATCCAGTGTGATACAAAACCAGATTATTCATCTAGATCCACCTGTCGTGTTGCCCCCATGGTACTTGGAGGATAGAATGCTTCACAAACTGACAGCGTGCTCATGCTTCTTTATGTGGAGGAAACAGAAGCTTCTCTGGGACCTTGACCCAGTGATTTCATGTCTTTTTACTAGCTACTGTGATATAGGAATAGACTAATCTATTAACTTTAAGTTGGAGAAAATCACTTATCACAGACCTTGACCTATTTCTCGCTTTGAATTTGTGGAAGAAAGATGAGAAGGCATTGCTATGACTCACTGGATTATTGTTGACTGTAGCAACTGCTTTATTCTTATGGAAGCACTTTCTATATTAAAACAATCCAAGTATAGGGGCATCTAACATCCATGTAGCCGCATCAACGTATTTTTGAAAAAAATCTTGAAAGAATTATCATGTACTTTAAATTAATACAATAAGAACAAATTTGAAACCAGAGACTTAGTTTATTCAATTTCAGGGAATGCCTACTAATGTAACTTTATTAGCATAGGCAGTCTTTATAATCCAACTGAACAGTTTAAATAAATGCATTCAATGTTGTTTACCAGTTTTTTTAATTATTGTCAATGCAAATAAACATGATTTTGTTCCACCCTAAGGTACTTGTTTCATTTACACATATAATAATTAATGGGTATTATCTCAAATATTTAAGTAGGTCTTATGTAACACACCTTGGAAGGGTAGAAATTCAGTGACTCCCACTTAAAAACATTGTTTAAAGCTAAAAATTTTGTCTTAAAGTTATGCTTTATTTAAACATAAAGAGCATATGTGAATTTGCACCAAACTGAATTTGGTGCAAATTCACAGAACTCAAGACAGTTTGTAAGTAAAATAAGATTTTATTAAGGTTTGAAACATGATATAAAGATGTGAGACCATCCTATTCTTTGGCACTGTAGCAGCAACATTGATATTTTTATTCATTTTTATTGGAGACCAAATTAATACAAGTTAAAAAGTAAAATAGGGAGATTTTATACTTATTTAATTTTTTATAAATCAAGTGATCTTTTGCAGTCTATAATTTTAAACAGCCATGCTGGGTTTTTTGCTGTAAAGATACACAAAATTGAGGGATGGGAATGGTTGGAGATATATCTAGATTCATCAATTTTAAGGCAAATAGTTTGCCTACCCTGATTTTTTTTTGTCACAATCTCCTGAATAACTATTTACTGGGATATTTGAATAGAAAATCAGTTTTATTGCAAGAATTCTATTGCTTAATCTCAAAGTCATATTGTTACCTATCCATTGGATTTCTTTCTACTTATTTCCAATATACATCTCAAATTCAAGATCTCTAGAACCAAATTCTCATTCTTTAATTCTACAATTAATTTATTCTTAGTCGTGCTAATATATGTATATGACAATTTGATTTGATTCTTTCAGTTGTTTAGGCCTAAATCCATCCAATTTTTCTTCATTCTCACCCCAAACTCAAATGTTCAGTAAATTCTGTATGTTTTCTTCGGAATATATCTACAGTCTAGTTATTTATCATTTCTGCAACCTGTCTATTCTGATCCACTGTCTAAATTGGTCTGGATTGTTACAATAGTTTCCTAACTGCTGTCTTCTCATCTGCTGTGCTCTCCTATAGTTTATTTTTCTGTCTGTCTGTCTATCTATCTATCTATCTATCTATCTATCTATCTATCTATCTATCTATCTATCTATCTATCTATCTATCTATCTATCTATCTATCTATCTATGTATCTATCTATCTATCTATCTATCTATCTATCTATCTATCTATCTATCTATCTTCTATCACTACTATCTACCATCTATCTATGATCTAGCTTCTGTCATACAGTGTTCCAGCACCCATCCCCTTCACCAGTGCATATTTTCCAGAGCCAATGTCCTCAGTTTTCTTCTCACCACCCCTCCATTCCCCCAATGTGCATCTATGGCAGGCACTTTTCTTCTCTCTCTCTTTCTCTCTCTTTCTCTCTCTCTCTCTCTTTCTTCTCTCCTTTTTGTGCACTGTGGTTTGCTAAACAGACACTGAATGGTGATAACTGAAGGTTATGTATACACCTTTACCTACTTTCAACAACCTATAGTTGATAATTAATGCAAAGTTAAGCAGAATATTTCAAAGAGCCAGATTATGTTCATTTTCTGCGTATCACCTAGAAATGATGCCTCTTTCGCCCAGAGTAAGTGTCATTATCTTTATAACGGCTCATAAGTTTCTTTAAAATCACTACAGTACTCCCTACCTCCATCACCCTGACTTCATTCCCCATTAATTTTATATTCACCTAATCCCCAAATCTTTCTGATCTGTCTCCTGATAAGTAACTCCTCTACATACCTACGGTTTATTCTACATATTGTACCTTGTGTACTTATACCACAGTTTCTGCCTGAAATGTGTTTCACTAATAATCACGTGGGTGACTCCTTCATTTTAATTGTCAGTTCAATGACACACTTTGGAGATGCTTTTAAAAGTTTCCACCATATTCCTTTGCTTATCATCCCACTCCTTACCCCTAATCCAGGTAGCCACAAATATGTCCACTCATATCTTTTCTACTAGGTGTTTGTAGTCCTTTTCTTTTGAGTGAATTGTTTGAGAAGAACATAGAGAAATTGAGATGTCATCTCTGTGATTAGATTATATAAATTATTGACTCCCATGTTGTTAGAAGATATTTTTACTTGAATACTTCAACAAAGCAAACTGCCATGTAGAAAGCGAACAGGTGGCAAGAAATTCAGGATTTGCTGGTCAGTAGAGATAAGCAATCATTAAGGTTCCATTCAACATCCTATAGGAAATAGCGGAAATCTCAGAATTAAGTGCTTCTCTAGCTGAGCTTTCAGAATCGATCACAGACCCTTTGTAAACAATTTGATTCTAGTCTTATGAAAAACAGTGAAGAAGAGAACTCAGTAATAAAATTTCTGACTCCTAGAAACTGAAACTTACACATACGTGTCATTTTTGAGCTACTGAATTTTAGAGGTAATTTGTTACATAGTCACAAATACTCTCTATAATTTCCCCTGCTAGGATTCAAGCTTGTTGAAGTCAAATATTTATGTTTTGCCACTAAAATATCATACTATTCGTAAATAGTGCTTGGAACATAGTAATTATGTTTGGTGAAAGAATAAATTAAAAAGTCATTTAATTGCTGAACTATAATCTTGCCATCAAGTTATTCCACAGTGTGATTGACTTTGGAGCTGTCAGCAGTGCACAAAGAACTATAACTTTTCTACCACCATATAACATATTCTGTGTTTTATAAATAATAGTAGTAACAGCTTTCCTTTTAATATAATAATATTAAATAAGTTCTTCAAGATCAACTTTCATGAATCATAAAAATAACAAATTTATTCATACTTTCCTAGTGCCCTAAGTTTCATTAAGAAAAAAATAAATATTTTTTCAAATATAGATTCTTGAAAAAAAGTTACAAGACAATTTCTTGTTTTTGTTAGTCACAGCCAGAGCAGTTATTCTTTGATAATAGGAGATCAAAGAAGTGAGGTTATATGAAATACTTATCATTTACCCCCCCAAAACTTCTCAACATAGACACAAACACACATTTCTTTTCTTTTTCATTTTTTTCTTTTTGGGTCATACCCTGCGATGCTCAGGGGTTACTTCTGGCTCTTCACTCAGGAATTATGCCTGGCGGTGCTCAGGGGACCATATGGGATGCTGGGGAATCACACCCAGTCAGCCACGTGCAAGGCAAATGCCCTACCTGCTTTGCTATCGCTCTGGCCCAAAAGGGATTGAACCCTGGGCCACGTGCAAGGCAAACCCTCTGCCCGCTGTGCTGTCGCTCCTGCCCCGGAGAGATGTGTTTTAGCAGAAAGTGTATGTGGTACCCATGAATCTGGAGAGTGATTCCCCAATAACTTTCTATTTTTTTTAGACTGAGGAGGTTTATTTATTTGTTTATTTATGCTTGCATGTAATGTTGAAGTTTAGGTATCATGACTACAATAGAGTTAACTTTCATGATTTTGATAAATAAAATGACTGCATTCGCTACTACTAATATGCCCCAGACCTGTGCACCTTTTTTTCCGTCTTTTCCTCCACTTCCCCACTTGGTAGTCTCAGTTTTGCAACCAAATGCCAAGCATTTTTCCTATTTCCATATCGTCTGTTCAGTTGTTTTGTTTCTCTAGACACCGTAGATGAGTGAGATCATCTGGTATTTATTCTTCTCCCTCTGACTTAATTCACTCGATGCCCTCCAGTACTACCCAAGTTGCAGTGAACTGCAAGATTTTATCTTTTCCCTAGGACTTTCTATGCCCTTGCAGCAGAAGAAAGGTCTTTGTTTAACTCCAGTTTTCACAACTCTGACAAAACCAACTAAAGAGCATTTGCTTGGCTCAGATGGGGACTGACAAGGAGGGGGAATCAATGTTTGGACTTTCTTCCTTTAAGTTAAAATTTTACAGTGCAGTGGCTCAGAGCTAAGTGAAGAAAGTATCTATTGTCCTTGGAGCCCAAGAATTCGAGGGTCAGAGACTATATAATTAGACATATTTGCATATTAAAATGGTGTAATAACAACGTGGAAGAGAAGGAAGAGAGAAAGAGAGAGAGAGAGGGAAAGAAAGAGATAAAGAACATGCCATAGAGGCAGGGAGGGAGGGGGGCAGGGGAATTGGGGACATTGGTGGTGGGAAATGGGCACTGGTGGAGGGATGGGTGCTGGAACACTGTATGACCAAAACCCAAACATGAATGTCTTTGTAATTGTATATCTCACAGTGGTATAATAAAACATTAAGAAAATAAATAAAATGGTGTAATCAGAGCACTTAAAAAAAGTTTAAGTGCATAAAAACTTGCAAACGGGGATTTAAACCAGAGAACATAAGGACATAAGGACTTTTTATATTTTTAAGACTCACAATTAAAAAATCAGTGTTGTTCAAATTTCAGATTAACTTACATAATTTTGAATTACACTTTTCATTTTAGTAATAGAGTGATATTTTGACAAATTCACTTATGATATCCCAAATTCCACTGGGAGACTAAGTATAAATAAATCACATTTCTTTGTAAGTATGAAAGTGTTTTGGGGCGGAGCAATAGCACAGCGGGTAGGGCGTTTGTCTTGCACATGGCAGACCTGGGTTCAATCCCAGGCATCCCATATGGTCCTCGAGCACTGCCAGGAGTAACTCCTGAGTGAAAAATCCAGGAGTAACCCCTCAGCATCGCCGGTGTGACACAAGAAGCAAAAAAAAAAGTGTCCAATATTAAATGCCTGGAAATGGATAGAAATGGAGTGTGTATGATAGTTTGATGGGAGTGGATGTTTAAGTATATTGGATGCATATGGTAGCATCCATTTTGGGGCTACGGTACTTCTGAATGTACCAGTACTATCTAGCGGAGGATTTTAGTAGCTGGTGCACACATTCATTGATGAATAAAAACCATCCTAAGGAGTCTTATGAACTTTGTTGCAATTGGGAGCAATGTAGGAATTTAAGTTTTGCTGAGTATGTTGACCATGTTGGTAAAAGCAAATGCCATGACATTTGGGTTAATGACATTTGCCTCCACATTCTAATGTACACGCGCTTCTAGCAGCTCCTCAGGTTACCAATAAACACTTTAGCCCATTTTGAGCAGCAACTGGTGTTGAAACCCCTTCCTTCATCCCGGCCAGCTGTCTCAAAACCACCTCCACCACCTGTGCCTTCGATCTTTTCCCAAAAGCCTGGAGCTGGCTGGAAAAAAGCCTTATAACAGTTCTGGTGAAACAAATTCTTCTATTGTCTCTTTTCCGCCCAAAGCCCACACTTGGATCTCTAAATTCTCCTGGGACAGGCCCTCAGGGAAATGAGGTGTTGAGTCTCACGTGGGGACAGGAGACATTGGAAGTGTCCTCTGTCCAGACTCTCATCATCCACAGAAACCAGCCTACTCTCCTGTTCTCTCAGCTTAGCCCAGTCCTCCAAGTTCAAATCTGGCAAGCTGCCTAGTTAATATTTAAAAGCAAAACCTGTTAGACAGAAAATAAATTTCTCCAAAGCATAGAAGTTCTTGACCTTGAACCCCACTTTTGCCAAGTCTCCTGGGCAGAGAATACTAGAGGTGTTGCCTCAAGCTATGTTTGGTGATCTGTCACTTTAACTTATCGGGGAAGAAAATTTTATTGTCATTGTTTTTTTTTTTGGGGGTTACATCTGATTGTGCTCAGGGCATAATCCTAGCTCTGTGCTCATCAGTTAGGTTCGGGAGATGTTATGTGAATATCGAATCTTGTTTGCGGTGTGCAAGGCAAGTGCCTTTCTTAATGAATTTTCTCTCCAGCCTCTCAGGACATTATTAGTATTTAAGCTAGGAAAGATAAAGTTCTAAGGGACTAAATTCTAGAATTTTAGGGAGAGGAAGAGAGGACTAAAATTAATGGATACCAGCACCAAAGTGTGTTCCTAAGAGAATTTAGGACTCTTTCAGCACAAAACAGATGTGAAATTTCCCCTGAGGAGGGTTCAGAGGACAGTTGGATATTCAACAGAGGACTCAGTCAGAGTGATTCAATAGAAGGGACTTCCTGTCAGCAATTTTATGAAACTGCAATCATTAACTTGCCCTAACTATCCTGGGAGAATGTTTTTGAATTTTGGTTAAGTGTGGTTAATATGGGCAATGAAAGAAAAGAGCTAAGTAAATGTTTAACATTCAGCCTGGAATCTGGAGGAGAGGAGGCAAAGGAAGAATTTATTGAAAGTCTTTATTGATAAGAATAAATGATTTCTAATAAGTGTGCCAGGTGTGCCATTTATTTAGAAATAAATGATTTCTAATAAGTGTGTCTATATTGTATTGCTCTTGGGACTTGAGTGGCCTGGCAAACGGTCAGAGGCACCCTTCTTCAGCTAGGAATCTATATTCCATAACTAGGAATCTGGAGGTGGTCCTCATTGGGTTTATCAGTGTCCAGGGATTGAAAAATCCCCATATGGTTTATCAGTGTCCAGGGATTGACCCTACAGGTGGACAAATGAATGACCTAGGATCAAATTCCCACACAGACAACATCTGCAGTGTAGGTAGGTGAGGTTTCCGGCAGCCAAACATAAGGACTAAAATAAAATTCAGTGACCTGTTCATGCCGGTAACTTATATGAGTAGAAGAGCACTTATTAACTTTTGGGGGTAGGGGATGTCTCCAAAGAAGGAGACCTGAGCATTTGTCCCAGATACCCAGACTGGGAGTTCAATATCAGGGTGCAAGAATGTGGTACTGCTCAAGCCCTAAGTGCTAAGGGATTATGTAGCCTTGCCCAGGAGGACTCAAGGTCTGGATCCCATGGAGCTCTGGCTCAGACTATGGGGAGGTGGGGTCACTCATAAATGGATGGACGACATGGAGGACGACAAGAGCGTTATCCCGTACTATCTGCTGGCATCAGAGCTGCTAAGAGAAGAATAGCTTGACATTTAGATAAGATGCACAGTGGTTGATTGGGGCATTGCTCCCAAGTTTTCCCCGCCATGGTTCAACTTTATCGTGACTCAAGATGTGGCCCAGGTGTCCAAACACTTGCCTGCTTCCTGAGCCCTGTCCTTATGTTTCTCACCAGACGCACCTCCTCTGTCTTTCTTGCTCCCCATTCTAGCTTTCCCACACAAAAATTCAACTAAAAATTTATTCCATCTATTTTTTCCAATTGGTAGGGTTCCTGATTTCTGTACTGGGGAGTTCTGATTCTTACATATGTCTTCTCTGTTCTTTCTGAGGAATACTTTTAAATTTACAATGAGAAAAGGAAAGAAAGCCACACTTAAATAGTTTGGGGATGATATCCAATTATCATTTTTTAAAATAACCATGAGATAACAGTTATTGTCAGAGAATGCTGGGCTCCCCAACAAAATTGGGGAGCAGGACAGGATCCCCTTCTGCCCAGAGGAGCGACAGCTGGCAGACAAAGACAAGGGCAAAGACTTGTGAATCCAACAAAATCCCAAAGGCGTTTACTCACACAGGTTCTGATATACAATTCAATAATAGGAAAGCCCCAAACTTTAAGTTCCTACCTGAACCCACTCCACCTGATGGGTTTTGAATCCTGGGCCAAGATGGTCATTACCAAATGCTTGGGCCAATCCAAGCAGTCAGAGAGCCTAGCCAGCCAAGGGAGCCAAAATGGACAAAAAGTCCTTTCTCCTTTCTCCTTGCTTATTTTATTGATAGAAGCCTGCCAAAAACTTCCAGCTCTGCCCATTGTGGGCTGGGCTATCTTGAGAGGAAACCAGGTAAATGACCCTATTGAAATGCAGATCTTCAGGTGGGCCCTTTGGCTCAATATTCACAAATGCCAGAGCTGACTCCCTGAGATACAATCTCCCTAGCAGAGTGGAGAGGGGCTGCATCTCTGAACCAGAAAGCAGTTCAGAATGTAATTTGTAGAAAATGGCATTAATACTTCTTACCATGAATATATAGGCAGTGGATTCCAGACTCTAGTTACCACTAAGGTCCAAAAATCTTTGTTCCCGACTCTGTGCTCAGAATTAACTCCTGGTGGTGCTCAGGAGGCCCTGTTGGGTGCTGGGGATCAAACCAGGGTTAGCCAGATGCAAGACAAGTACCAAAATCTGTCAGGATAATCCATTTTGGCATTGCCTTTAGAATCAGAGACACATCAGTTTGTTTGGAAGGGCACTGGCATATCTCTTTGAACTAGGAGAACTGATTACATTATGGTTGATCCAACATAGTCAAGTACTCTTGGAATATCTACATGTCTGTCCCTTGTGGGAACCCGTGGGGATAGGAAGAGTATTGAACTGGAGCAAGCAAGGTTCATAATAAGAATATTTATGCCTTATAAAAATTATGAAATCCATCCAATTCTACCCAAGCTCCCATTGTGTCTGCTCCAGAGATTCCCTAAAGGCTAAATATCGCAGGGGCAAGAGCTCAATAGGGCATGCTACCCAACAAGTTACATGGTTGTTCATGATTGCATTTCACTTATGAGATGTTCCAACACCAATCTCTTTACCAGTGAACTTTATCCACCACCAACGCCCCAGTTTCTCTCCCACCAATCCCCCAGTCTGCTTCTATAGCAGATAGACACTTTCTTCTCTCTCTCTCTCTCTCTCTCTCTCTCTCTCTCTCTCTCTCCCTTTCGAGCATTATGGCTTGCAATACAGGTACGGAAAGATTATCATATATATCCCTATACCTCTATCCTTTCAGCACTCAGATCTTGTCCAGAGTAATCATTTCCAACTATCATTGTCATAGTGGTCCCCCTTTGCCCCTAACTCCCCCATCTCCACCTCCACCTCCAGGTATGACCAAGTGTCCAACTATAAACCAGTCCTCCTGGACTTTGTTTCTACTGTCCTAGGGTATTAGTCTCATACTATGTATTTTTTAATGCATCCCACAAGTGAGTGCAATCATTTTTTTATCTCTCCCTCTTCCTCTGGCTCATTTCTCTCAGAATAATACTCTCTATAGTCATCCATCTATAAGCAAGTTTCATGACTGCACTTTTCCTGATGACTGTGTCTTATTTCATTGTATAGATGTACATTATTTCTTTATCTATTTATCTGTTCTAGGGTTCTTGAGTTGTTTTTCTATTTTGACTATTGTGAATAGTACTGAAATGAATCCAGAAGTTTAGATGGCTTTTCTGTATTGTGTTTTTGAATCCTTAGGATGCAAAGAGTGATATTCCTAGGGGTGATATTTCTGGGTTGGATGAAAGTTCACTTTCTAGTTTTTTAAAGGATTTTTTTGGGCCATATTGTTTTCCAAAAAAGCTTGGACCAATTGGCATAGGGCAGGGATGTTTTCTAAAGGGCAAATTTATAAACTTTGTGAGAGGCCTGAGAGCCTACCCCTTGGCTCCTGCCTCACACTGTATTTCAAAAGGTTCTTAGGGGATCAGATGTTTTGTATGGGACTGAAGAAATGGCGAAGACTCATTCCAGTAGCAATATCACTGGACGAGCACCAGCCAAGTTGACAAAGCTGAGGAGTAGAAAAGCAGAGAAGAGAGGAAATGTTATTTTTTTCCTTTTTCATTGATTTATTAATTCAACATATATTCCTTGTGCATTGGTTC